>JAHZNP010001099.1:0-26604 GCA_020615345.1 Triops cancriformis
AATAAATAAAATGCTAACAAAACAATTAGAACTTGTGTATCCAAACGCAGCCACGTTTGACGTTCCGAAACGCATCTTTTTCTAGCTAGAAGGAAATATAAATCTGAAAATCTTATCATTATAATAAACAAACAAGCCTTTGTAATTTCACATTTTTATTGAAAATTCAATTCAATTTTTTCATCCACCATCTTCCAAAGAAAGTCACGTGATAGCTTTGCCTTGCCTTACCTTGCCTGAACTTCAACACAGCGGATCGGCTGACATTGGTAGTGAAATGAAAGACAACAGCTTTCCCCTATGTTTGTTTCAGAGAACGTTTTGTGCGTTCTTTTCCGTTCCGGGTACGCCATCTCTTGACTATCGAATAAAGTTATGATTTCATTAACCAAGGGCTTTAAACACGGAGTAACCAGAGAGAGGGTTCCTTTACGAAAGGTTGTGTTAAGTTTTTGGAGCGAAAAGGCCGTCCCAATTAAAGGAGCTTTTCCGTGCCAGTTGCTGATTGGCTGAAAAATTAGCCGGTCGGTGCCAGTTACTCATGGGAGTTGTTTCGACATCATAACTAGACATGAGTTTTTGTAGTTCCCGCTGTTGTAAGGGAGGGCAGACTAGAATTGACCAAATCTCCTCTCTCATGGGGGTTAGCCTAAGGCCTTCGAAAAGCTAACACAAACTTCCCATAAGGAAAGACCTCAACCCTCTCTCTGGTTACTCTGTGGCTTAAATCAAAAAAAGTTTTCTTTAAATTTCCCGCTTAAATTTTTTTACAATTACCAATTTCTATCGATATTTAGTCCTTTTCTTAAAAATCGATATGTATATCGGAACGGAATGAACGGAACGAAATTTTTGGAAAATCCCACAGAGTATACAGAGGGAACATGGAGACTCTCCCTTATGGAACTTCTGTGACCACTTTTCGAAGCCGCAGGCTAGTCCCCTGAGAGCAGGAGGTTGGACATAAATGCTCGGCCAACGACTTTCTCACAGCGGGAAACTTGAAGAGTGAGGTACAAACGGACATCGATACTTATGCTTTTGTATCGATATCTTCACTTATATTTATCATAATACCTTATATTGACAGGTGAAATTCCACTTATAAACAAAAGATGACTAGAAAAAACGTCTCTTCGAATATTAACCATGTGTAGTAAATCGTAAGCAAATGCTGCTTTTCGAATCGGTAAGTGTTTCATGGGATCAGTATTAAAATTCACTTTGTTAATAATCGATGTGTTACAAGAACGATAAAAATCTTGAAGGACTTCGATTGACGACGTGACTGAAACAATCAGAAGTTTGTTCCACTCCATGCATTTGTTCCGCTTCTAATAGCTCCTCCTTTTCAAAATTTACCTGCTCACGCTTCTTCATACAGGCACACTCCCTCTGTATACTCTGTGGAAAATCCACTGGAACGGAACGGTGCGAGTTGCCAGAAGAACGGAAGGGTCGAACATTGCTAAAGAACGGCAAAGAACGCCGTTCCGAAACACTGGTAGAGAAATCAGTGGAAGGTGATTGTAGCAATACAGCGTTTCTCTTTCAAAGTAAACACGCTTAATAAATATTGAAGCACAATAAAGAATTGTGCTTCAGGATGGCGAATCACTATGATATTCCCAGTTGGTAACTTAACTACTTTAAAACTATAAGAAATTACCAGAAAGTAACTTTTTTTTAACAAAATGAACTAGGGCCGGTAAAGCTGCTCCGGGGCTCCATTTAGACGTTCTTAAGGATGACAAACTTGTCCAGAAAATTATGATTGACCAAAAGAAATGCCACCTATTTGGTCGTAATCCACAAATGAACGATATTTGTATTGACCATGCTTCGTGTTCCCGCGTCCATGCCGCTTTAGTTTGGCATAAGCACTTACAGCGCTGTTTTCTAGTGGATTTAGGAAGCAGTAATAAGAAAGCCTTGATAGTACCTATGTTCTAGTCCATCTCATCGTCTTGTTTTTCGTTTTGTTCTACATCGCAGCCCATGGCACCTTTATTGGTACCATGCGACTGGAACCTAACAAACCCACGCAGCTTCCAATGGACAGTACGTTTCATTTTGGGGCTTCCACCCGCTACTACACCCTTCGCGAACGTCCCCAGACGAGCAATCGCCCCATTTTGGAAGAACTTGAAGAAGAAGCCAAACTTCACGAGCACGAAGGGGGCAGACTGGGTCTTCCGGAAACCGAGACCGAATTAGAAGTATACTGAACACTTTTTGTTCGGTTTGTCTTAAATTTCTTCAAAGTACTTCCTTGTAAACGCAGAATCTGACCGAATTCAATACCGCCCACAACCGACGTATATCAATGCTTGGTATACCTGAAACGGAATCGAAATCTCGAGCTCGTAAACGGAAAAGAATTTCTGTATCTTTTAACGAAGAAGAAATTGTTATTAACCCCGAAGATATCGACCCTTCCGTTGGACGCTTCCGGAACCTCGTTCACATGTCCGTTATCACCACAAAGGTTAATTTATATTTATCTAATACACACAATTCTTCGCTGATTTTTTTTTCCACTATTTAGAGTAATCTTTAGCTCTGCCGTGTTTGCATATATTTCGAAGAAAAAATTCCGTTACTAGGGTCGTTAAATTTCTCTTACAGATATTTATATAATTAATAAAAACAAATATTACTTGTTCGTATAATTTGCATTTGCTTACTTTGCATACGTTTTCCTTTAGAAAGGGAAAGTTGAGCCGCTGTCGGGTGTCCCATCTGAGTCACATGATAAACCAGTACTTCAGGCGATTCGGAATACCAGTGGTTTGTATGAAGACATACCTGAAAGTCGAGATCGCGCCGCGCCTTTACTTCTCGCTTCTTCGTTGACCACCAAGCTCGGTTTACCGTTACTTCCCAATCCGGCACCGGACATTGACTTAACGCCTACGCCGACTTATGTGGAGGTTCCCGAGCCCCCCAAACCAGCCGCCATATCACAGGACGTCTCCTCGGGGGCGGAGCATACCTCAACATCGCAGAAGAAAAAGAAATACGCCAAAGAAGCTTGGCCGGGAAAGAAGAACATTCCCAATTTATTGGTATAGATTGATCTTCTGCATATTATGTGACATTTCATCGTGTGACGTACATTTGTGTTCTTTTTTTTTTGGTATACATGAAGAAAGCTAATACAGCCTTATGACGTACTCGGTGTGAACTAATCCAATTAGCTAAATAAAGCGGTCCAAAGGATTCTTTTTGAAAGGGGTCAGTTAATCATTCGCTGTCGTGGAAGACACAATGCGAGTTTTCTTTTACGTAATTCAAGCCACTGACCTTATGTGCTGGTTACTTGTCGATTGCTAATTACCCAGCATTCTCTATTCCTTTGTAATTTCGGAAAAAATGTCCTCCGAGGCTCCCTTGTCAAATCCGGAGGAAGAAGCAACACAGGTAAACAACACTAAAAGCGTCGACGGAATGTAAAAAAATACTCCTTTTCGTTGAAGTGCACGGATTTTGATTCGCTTTTGCCCCTGGTGGGTGAATTTGGTAAGTATCAGCAACTCCTCCTTTGGCTCGTATGCCTGCCGGCGTGTATTCCATGCGGATTCCACGCGTTTAACCAGCTTTTTATGGCTCAAGTGCCTGACCACTGGTGCCGGCTTCCACTAGGTGCCTACGATACAAATTTGACTTCTGAGGAGTTAATGCGTTTATTCATTCCCGCGAAAGTAAGTCAACCAACGGAGAGCCTCGTTTTGCATGGTACCCTCTCATAAACAAACTAACCTTGAGCAAATAATATTACTTTGCTACAAATATTGTACTACATTTACAAAGTTGTATGACTAGTAACCGGGTTACTGCAGTAATTGGCAATGACTGGTTCGAGAAAAATACGTTTGTTTCTACAGGGTAGTCTACCGACGTAAAGCGAGGGCTTGATAATCTACTAATTCCTTCTCATACTGAATAGTCTATTGAAAGTCTACATGCTCTAGATTAGTTAGGTGTACATAATAATGTAAACTTAGGAGGAGAATGGAGAAATGGTTCATAGTCGGTGTAAAATGTTCCAAGTTGATTTGGATATCGTGAACGTTTCTCTCGAACAATTAATGAGCGTTCCGTGGCCTGAAACTGATTGTCATTACGGTTGGGTATACGACCGAAGCGTAGTTCAGTCGTCCGTGGTGATAGATGTGAGTAGCGTATTTTTTTACATTAGTTTTTCATCTTATGCTTAATGCAACGTTACTCCTTAGTATGACCTGGTTTGTGACCGCGCAATTTACCCTACAGTCGCGTTGTCTGCATTAAATGTTGGGGGCATATTTGGGGTTTATTTATTTGGAGTAATAAGCGACAGGTGAACTCCTCTTGCAAAATCAGCACAGTAGATTTAGAGTACAATACTTTAATTTTCAATAAAGGTACGGGAGGAAAGTATCGTTTTTTGTCTGCCTAGCGGTAGAACTAATCGGAGGGCTGTTAACTGGCTTAGCAACGGACTTCTACACATGGACCGCTTTTCGAACGATTGTTGGACTGACAATACCTGCAATCTATCAGATTCCGTTCATTATCGGTAACATAATTGAAGTTTTGACTATCGCTATCCTTGAAAAATACAAGGAAAAAAATGGTACCGTGGTCCCACGATAGACTTGTGGCCTACGGATAGCGCCATTTTCTCTAAATGACATCTCATAGGAAAATATATTGTATGAATATTAATGTTTGTAACAAATTGCGTAATTATATCAACCTTATGAAGGACTGGAACTTGTGGGACCAAGCTACCGTGCATTTATAACGGTTTTAACCTGTATTTTCTACACGTTCGGAATGCTTTTGCTGGCGGGCGTGGCTTACGCAGTACCTGATTGGACCCATTTAGCATACGCTACAACAGTTCCATTCTTTCTGTACTTCGGCTACATGAAGTGATTCATAAAAATCTAAATTTCTAATCTCACTAGGCAATAAACTTATTGCAATAGATTCTTGCCCGAGTCTCCGCGTTGGCTGTTATCACAAGGCAAGGTCGAAGAAGTAACCGTGATTTTGAAACGTATGGCCGCCACAAATAACCGAGATTTGCCCGAAAACTTTGAGAACTGCCTTAAAGTAAAAAAATAAATAAAAATCGGCTAACTTTCAACCAAACCGTGAACATACAACTTTCAAGGACATCTACGAAAGTCAAGTCCGTAGAAAAGCAGAGTCTCATAAATCCAAAGATCCCGGAATACTTGATCTCTTCCGTACACCTAACATGCGACTAAAGACTATTCTTATCACTTTTAATTGGTAAACTTGTTAATTCCTAATCAATAGTAGTAAAACGGGTGAGGTATAGAACCGTAAAAAACGATAGCATCCAAAATTAACACATTGGTTGTCATTTAGGTTTGCTAACGACACAGTGTACGTTGGTTTATCGTACTACGGGCCAGCTATGGGAGACGACGAGTACTTGGCGTTTGCTTTATCAGCGTTGGTAGAACTACCCAGTTACATCCTTTGCTGGTTCGTAATGGACCGTTGGGGTCGGCGCTGGCCGCTGTGCTTGCTCATGGGATTAGGCGGCATTTCTTGCATTTGTACAGTCTTGATGCCTGAGGGTATAACTTCCAAAAATAGTTTCATTTCTACTAATTACTTTCTAACCCTCCTCAGGGGCCGAAACTGGCACACTGCTGCTATACCTCATCTCTAAATTCGCCATATCTGCAACCTTCCTAATTCTGTACCATTTTGCGGGCGAGTTATACCCTACGGAAGTCCGTGGCGTCGGTATTGGTTTTACCGCCTACTTAGGAGGCATTGGATTAGTTATAATTCCTTTTATTAACTACCTGGTAATAATAGAACATCCACATCAGCTACAAATTTCTTTATTTATCGTTACTTTTAGGGTACAGAAATGCTCGTTTTGCCACTGGTGATTATGGGTGGCTTGTGCATAGTAGGCGGAGCCATAGGGCTAAGGTTGCCCGAAACATTACACCAGAAATTACCCCAAAGTTTGGAAGACGGAGAAGAATTTGGTAAAAACTTCCGATTAACTGACTGTCTGCAATGTATTCCCCCGAAGTGAGTTAGCATCGACCCCTGGCCACATGTACAGTACTTGTTAAAAAAAAAACGACCCAAACAAACCGTCCTATTGCTAACATCCCAAGCCACTGTGAGGAAGTCTTGTTGCGGGTCAAAAATATTCAGACGACGCAAAAGAGGGACACCGCTCGCGCAACTGCCGGACCGTTAGGCACCGACGGTTTGTTTGGGTCGTTTCATGTGCCGAGTACTGTACACATTAAGCCTAGACTGTAATCAATTTACATTTTAGACCAGATGACCAGACGTCTATTGAATTGAAGGCAGCAAGAAAACCTATGGACGTGATTACAGCTACTTCGACGCCACTGTTACACGGCAGCGATTCAACTTCACTTCGACTGCATCATCGCCTTTTGAGGCGGCAGACAAGTTCTCTAGAAATGCCTCTTGATAGATCTGGTAGCGTCAAGTTTCATCACTGGGTTTGAAAATCTTCCCAAAACAGTAAAATAACAATCATAGCTATTATAAAAACGCATGTCGTGCATGCTGGACGTCCCGAAATAGGGAACACGGAGGAAGCTATTGCGTCATTGAAAAAGTTAAATTGCCTGTTCTAATAACTCGACAGCTTTCCTAATTTTTTCTTGGTTTGGTTTGGCTATTTTAGCTTGAAAGCGAGGGCCTTTCGCAGCTCCTTTTCCCTCCAGTACTTCCAATAATCTAAAATCATATACAATTTTTGAAACTCTAGCAACAACTCGAAAAGAAGCAAAATAAAATATGGCGAAAAGACTTACACAGAACCACATTTCGCAACTCGATCTGGCGGACCGTAGAGTACTGCCATATTGTCTCCCGTTATGATTAAGTATAACCGATCCTTGTCCGTTACTTGGCGAAGAAAAGTGTTGGTGAACTCAATATCCAATTCCGGTCTAAAAAGTTTAAAGATTTCGCATAACTAACATGGAAAGCAGTGTAAAGTCGCAAATTCTCTTACTGGTAAATCGTGTGGCATGAAGCTACTTGGCCTTCTTGGATCTGTTTGTATAAATATACGCATAACTCACCGACGAGGGTTTGTTGCTTCTGCACGAAACTTATTAATATACCATTGTTTGAGTTACAATTTAAAAGTTTACTTTGTTGGCGAGTTTTAAATTGTTTTGCAGTTTCGTAACTAAGCCCACGTGATCTTCAGGCGCGTTCCTAAAGAATTGTTTCGCCTTGTCAGCTCGAGTGGAGGTTGAATGAGGATATGGTACTTTAACAAGACGGTTAAGCTCCTTTCGCGTTCTAGCCTTTTTTCGAAATGGAGCGATACACGGTTTCCACATAAGAAAAACAAGTTCGTCTTCCCTTTCTTCCCTTTTTCGGTGTGGAGGAGCTTAATCATCTAAGGCAATTTAGGATTAATTACACAAGGGGCATAGAAATCCCCGAAAGACAACTTAAAGCTAAGGTGAAACACGAAGAAATGAAACTTTCTGAAATATCTTTCTGAAATAAACTGCACCTGTAACTCGCACAAGTTCGATACATGCGTTCCACAGCACATGTTGCTGTCAATTCCAAGCATAGTTACCACTCTTACGTCACCAACATGATCTTCAGGCAAACCTCGAGTGCGGACCTTGAACCATAGCATTGATAATGTGATTATCTACACTTTTAATAGAAAAAATATATAAATAACCTTTTTACCCGTTTCAGCTCTTCTGATCCAGTTCGAAAGACTTCGACCTGAACCGCTGCTGCCTTGCGAATTTTCTCATTGACCAAAGTTTCAAGTTCGCTCAATTGTGTGTCGCTAAGAGAAGGAGTATCTAGGTAACCCAGACATTAAACTGTATTTCAACTCTGTCGTATTCGGAGTTACCTAATTCGATATAAGAAACTTTATCGCCCAGCCACCATGACGATGTCGCAAAACCGAAGTGGCTGTCAGCAATGGCAGTCACGAGATGCTGACCTATAATAATTTCATTAATGCATTTATTCTAGGTTGTTAGATTTTGACACGTACCAGAGTGTTGCTGCATGTGGTCCCAACGTCTGTTCCAATCTAAGATCTGTAACACTTTCGTGCCCGCTCCAATGGGCTCAGTAATAAAATGGATTGCTAAAGCTCCTGTCCTGGTCACACTTAAGACGTCAATACCATTTAAGGTTCCTCTATCATCGGGCTGTAGGGATTTAATAAATGTGTTTAATATTTCGCCAACTTAGCGTGAACACATTGATCGAGTTTACTTGCCCCCCGCCTTCAGGGAAAAGAATTGTGTCTTCGAGAATGACATTGAACCCTTGAATGGTTTCTTTTTTCCCATTTTTTGTTGATGCAAATGTACCAGCATCGCATGAAACAACTTTCGTTGTAAGCTTTCATAGAGGGAGAAAACGGAAGAATATAAAAAATTAGTCGTACTTATTCACTTACTAAAAGGAGTATAGAAAATCACGTACCTCCTTTTTATAAGGAAACCTCTGGCATTCAAACATCTCAGATTCAATAGCAGCAGTAATTTACGTACGTTTTCGAAAATAAGCACGTGCTTGCAAAAATAGCACAATCGATGTTTTTGTATTCCGAATGATTTTAACAACCTCTTGTAGATGTCGTAGAGAAGCGATTCGTGACGTCAGAGCCTTATGTAGCCCTCTCACGACCTGTCCACTTTTTTCGGTTGTTCGGAGCATGAGAAAAGTTGATCAGATAGAAAGCTGGCATTGATAGTGTAAACGAAGGAAAACTGAAGCCCCTGGCTTGAAGGGGGTTTATTGCTAATATAATGTGCAAAACCTCAGTTCTATCCGTACTTGCGGGGAGCTGACTGATCTCGCAATCTTCATAACGTGCATCTCAGTAGAGTTCGTACCACAAACTTGTGTTCCATCGTACTCATATAAGGAAAAATCCACCGAGATTCCCATCACAATACTTTCTTCGTTTGCTGTACACAAAAATGCACACATTTTTCCACACGAATATTTCTAAAACTTTCCTCCCTTCTTCTTTTTCTTTGCCTGCGCTTTGGGTTTCTTCGCTTGGGAAGAGCTAGGCGCCGAAGCTGCTGGACTCGAAACGGGCGATCCTGGTGATGTTTTGTTCATTGCTACCTTGGCCGACATATCGCTATAAAGAAAATGATAACAAACGAGTAGCAATCAATAGAAATTCTCTCAACACTCCAGATTTCTAGCTTACTATATTTCAGAAGCAGCAGCGGCCGATCCTTGCGTTCCTTTGGCCATATCCCTGTTAGGATGACGTTTGTCTTTTCTCTTAGGCCGGTAGGTGGAGCGTTCTCGTTTGGGTAACCAACGCTCCGGGTCAGGCTGCCCGCCAGAGCTAGCAGAAACTGGGAGCTTTGGTTTCTTCTTCTTCGTAGGTTTCTTGGCACGTCTGCAAATACCCAGAATGATAAGAAAAATTACACACACTTTCCACAACAAGTGTTTAATCCCCTAAAAAAAAATAAAAAAGTTTTAGAACTCTCTTACGTGGCTGGTTTAGGAGTCGGCAAGGCATCTTGGCCACCTTTACTCTTCTTCACATGCCTCAAACCCATGATCCAAGGTGCGTTCTCCAAAGCTTCGCCATCCATTTCTCCTTGGCCGGTATTGCCTTCTTTAGCTGATAGAGATGACGCAAAACTCCGTGCTTTAGTCGGGTCAAACTAAAATATAAGGGGAACAAACCTGGACATGCAAGCTTCATTTACTACTAATTGTGCAACTACCTGGCTGTACGCTAAGACAAGCTGCGCTAAAACACGTGGATCGTCCGTGTCTTGCAATTTTTTAAGATCTTCGAAAAACCTGGCAGCGTCTTTGGCATCCCCGTTTTGCAAATAAAATGCTCCAGCTTGGGCGTACAGCTTCTTGCGTCCTTCGCTGTCGCGTCCATCTTCACCCCACCATAAACAGGCCTCTTTTAACAAGGCAAAGGCTTTGTCCCTTTGGCCTTGTTCAACTAACAATAGCAGCAGCGCGCTCACGACACCTAATTTATACTTATCGGGCGAAGGAACCGTAGCCAACAGGGAGGTTGCTTTACTTAATTTACTCTAAAACGATGAGGATATTACAGCAAAACCGAAGAAAATAGTAAGTATTCTCGCCAAAACGAGAAAAAACATTCCCACCTCTTGAAGTAGGAGCTGAGTTTGCCCCAGAATCAATAATGTTTTCAACTCGGGATGTGCTTTAGCAACTTTTTGCAAGTAATCAAACGCCTCAGGCAATTTCTTGGCTTTCACCAAGATCGACAATTTAACCAAGACACTTTGGCCATCGACTATTGTGCTGTCCATAGTTTTCATGGCTTGTTCACACTGATCCATCTGAAATTTATCAAAATAATTCATTACTAAACTTCAAACAACAAAGTTTATTCCAATTGGTACTAAATCTGTTTAAAACTATCAATTATTATTCGTTATTAACTAAAAAGACGCGCCCTGAACGATTCCATAAAACAAAAATTTGCTTCCTTAACCTGGCCTGCGATGAGGAAAAGGAGGGCTTGGTTTAAGCCGATTGTGTGCTTCTGAAGTTGGGTCAATTTCTGTAACGCTTCTGGTTGCATGGCAACTTTCAATTTTTTCTTAGAATCAAAAATGTTCCATCCTTTGTTAAGAGTGGCTATGTTGTGTGACGCAACCGCAATTAATGCTGCATCCGAAGGTTTTTTCTTCAAAGCTTCAGTATACAACTTCTGCGCGTCGCTTAAGCGATTTTGTTTCTGTAGACAGTAACCTAGTTGGACCCTAAAAACAAATCCATAAAAATATTGGTTTCCCAATGGACCAGTGGGGTAAAACAGTACCTAATGATAGCCAATTCCTCGTCTATGTCTTCTTCGCTATAGCCGTCTTCTTCCAGAGTTTTCCTCCCCAACTCTTCTGCTTCGCGTAACTTGGCTTCTGCTTCAGCAAACTGCTTTTTACCAATGAACTGGCAAGCATTGTTGTAACATATTTCGTACGTGGACGAATCCAGAGACGAACCAAAGTTTTCCGTCTATAAAAAAGGAAGTCTTTTGTGTTAAGTTCTTTCTAAGAAACAGCTTACCGCTCCAGAAAGATTTAGACTGGCTAACGCTGCCGTCAAGTTCGTCCGTCTCTCCCATTCGTATTCATCGTCCGTCTTCTTCAGGAGATCGCGGTAAGTATCCAAACATTCTTTGTATCTTTCCAGACGATACAAAATTTGAGCGCGAAGCTCCTGTGCCTCCAAGCTTAATGAAGACAAACCATCTAAAGTCTTCAAGGCCTCGCTGCTGTCGTTCGAACGATACAAACAATACGCCTTTTCGAAGGTAAGATTTCTAGCAGAGTCGCGTGGTTTAATCATTTGATTCGGAATTTCGAAATCTTTGACGCAATGTCGTACACTGCAAAAATAGGATTGGGTACTTACTTTGACAGTTCCGGTCTCTTCTGTATGGCACGCAACGCTTCATCGAATTCAGATTCGTGAACCAGAGCAACGATTAAACAGTGGAATGCTTCAGCTTCTTGGGGGCTTTCTTCCAACACTGCAAATTAGCGTACAAAATAGTTTTCCAATGTTGACATAATATAACAATTAAACAAACCTTTCTTGGCCAATTTCACCGTCTTGATATAGTCTCCATTTTTCGAGCTTTTGGCTATTTCTGCATACAATGTAGCAAGATTTGTTGCACTAACATCTGCCGTTGACGCCATTGCAACGTGTAATGGATCTTGTATCATAACAATCTATACTGGCGGCATCTACTCCAAAAGCTACGAAGCCGACAGCAACTCATTCTCTGCGAGGGCGCTGGTCTGATTTCCATAGAACGGAGCCTGTGGAGCATGGACGGATTGTACGCCTTTTCACCTTCCTGTTGATTTCTTTATTTTGGGGCTGTACTGTACAGTACTCGTCATAAAAAATGACCCATAACAAACCGTCCTATTGCCAACGGCCCAAGCCACTGTGAGGAAGCATTGTTGCGGGTCAAAAAGGTTGACGAAAGACGAAAACGTGAGACACCGCTCGCGCAATTGCCGGGTCGTTAAGCACCCGACGGTTTGTTTGGATCGTTTTTTTTACTAGTATTGTGCAGTACTCTCCACGAAAAACGACACACGCAAACTGCCCTATCCTAGCTACCAACCGGTCAAAGCAACAAGGGATTTGAATTAATAGTTGGTGCTACGGATAAATATAAGACCATCTCATCATCCAACGTTTATTGAAAAACATCTTACAAATTCTTAATTATCAAAATGAGAAATCGAAGATGGCACCGGTAAATAATTTTTGTGAATATTATCTGGAACTCCAATATCGCTGGCTCAGACGTGTCATTCGTGGGTTGGTTTCGCACAGCATGTTATTCGCTGTGCTGTTCGCAACGTTTAGGCACGCATGTGTGTGGAGCTAGGATAGGGCAGTTTGTGTGTGTCGTTTTTTGTGGAGAGTACTGTACAGTACTCGTCATAAAAAACTACCTAAACAAACCATCCTATTGCCAACGGCCCAAGCCACTGTGAGGAAGCTTTGTTGCGGGTCAAAAACGTTCGAAAGACGGAAAAGAGGGACACCGCTCGCACAACTGCCGGGCCGTTAGGCATACGACGGTTTGTTTGTGTCGTTTTATGTGCCGAGTACTGTACAGTACTCGGCAAAAAAGAACGGTCCACACAAACTTCCCTATGCTACCTCCACGGCAATTGCGCGAGCGGTGTCCCACTTTTTTCGTCTTTCGAACGTTTTTGACCCGCAAGGCTTCCTCCCCCAGTGGCGTGGGACGTTAGCATAGGGCGGTTTGCCGAGTACTGTACAGTACTCGTCATAAAAAACGACCCAAATAAACCGTCCTATTGCTAACGGCCCAAGCCACTGTGAGGAAGCATTGTTGCGGGTCGAAAACGTTCAAAAGACGGAAAACAGGGACACCGCTCGCGCAACTGCGGGGCCATTGGACACCCGACAGTTTGTTTGGGTCGTTTTAGACGAGTACTGTACAGTACTCGGCAAAAAAACGGGCCAAACAAACCGCCCTATGCTAACGTCCCACGCCACTAGCGAGGAAGCCTTGCGAGTCAGAAACGTTCGAAAGACGAAGACGTGGGACACCGCTCGCGCAACTGCCGTGACGGTAGGATAGGGAAGTTTGTTGGGCCCGATTTTTTTTAAGAGTACTGTACAATACAGTACTCGGCACATAAAACGCCCGAAACAAACCGTCGGTGTCTAATGGCCCGGCAGTTGCGCGAGCGAGAGGAAAAGTTGGTGCGGGTCACAAACGTTGGAAGACGCAAAAGAGGGACTACGCTTGCGCGACTGCCGGGCCGTTAGGCACCGACGGTTTGTTTGGGTCGTTTTATTGCCGAGATCAGTACAGTATTCGTAAAAAAACTACCTATACAAACCGTCGTGTGCGTAACAGCCTGGCAGTTTCGCGAGCTGTGTCCCTCTTTTGCGTTGTCCGAACATTTTTGACCCGCAACAAGGCTTCCTCACAGTGGCTTGGGACGTTAGCAAAAGAACAGTTTAAATCGGTTTCCAATACAAGAGAAGCAATGGAATATGCTCACACTAAGCACTTCCTCCAAAGTAAAGCAAAGCACGGCCGTAACACGCGATACTCATGTGACCGAGATGTAATAAGACGATCATGTCGACTATCAAAATTTTACAATTTCTCTTTTATCAAAATACAAAAAGAATTCACCACACCGAGCACGACAGTCAAGCAAGTCAAAGAACGTAAAATTCAAGAAAGGAAACCTCATATCCTGCATTAAAACATTGCACGAGCCTCCCAAGTTTGTTTCTTCTTTGCTTCTCTTTTATATAATTGGGGGAGATAATAAAGACGGACAAGGGGGACAACAAACAAAAGGTACTTTACAACAAAAACTAGGCTACAACCTGAACTTGTACGCCACGCCCTCTTTTCCTTCATTTCTTCCTTGTTTTGCTTTCACAGCCGTTTATAGGAATATTTCGAAGGTCGTCCAGTCATTCCTCCCAAACTTTTTCCATCTCCCGACCAAGATTTCGTTTTCGCTCGGCATTCCTTCAGTTCCTCTAAATGCGTCGGATCCAACATAGGCTTGTAACTTTGCGGTTCACACAAACTGGGATATTCACTGTAAAATTTTTTGTAGCCTCCTTCAAGGATGTAAATTTCCGGCCAGTGTAAGGCAGGATAAGAATCTTTATTGCTTGCTCGGTCCTGACTTCTCAAAAAGCGAGATCTGTAATACAAAAAAGTCTATATTACTCTCTTAGGAAAAATTAGGAAAAATAAACTTACAATCCAGGCCCGCGTTCGGCGGAAAATTCGCAATGGAAAATGAGAACGTGACGATTAGAAGAGGGGTTAACTTCTTCGGGTTGCCGCAACGGGGCTTTCCCGTCCAAAAAATTTGCCAAGAGCAACTCTTTGGTCCAAATGTTCACTGCGCTAGCCACATGACCGCCGTCGTACTCGTAAGGGTACCGGCAATCCACTACCGTGTAACCTGTCACTTGGGAGGAATAATGTCCTTTCATCAGCAAAGACAACGTCTCTGGAGTGATACTCTTCAAATCGGAATGTCTGCCGCGAATCAACGGTAAAGTGTACGGTCGCGAGAAGTCGCCCACCAAATTGTCCGAAGCTGAAACCGACAAAAAGTATACATTTACTAACGTAAATATTACGTCATAACAATACAAAGTACAAACTACTAAATAATTACCTGTATAATAAAATAAGGAAATAATAAATAAATAATGCAATAGACAAAAGCACAAACAAATATATATTAAAAATATATCAAAAGTAAACAGACGATAAATATACCTTTCTGTAAGGCTCGCTTGATCGTAGCTTCAGTTTCGGAATGACACCGATGCAACCGAATATTGGAAGGACTGGGTTTGACCACTGCCGCGGCGTCATCCAAAGAAAAGGCTGGGTCACTTCCGGCAGGATGTCCCGTTCCTATTCCACTGTTATTTAAAGAAGCTTTTCGTCGCTTGTTCTGGATGGGTGAATCGAGATCTCGAGGGGGATCAGGTCTTTTAAACGAAAGCAGGAATTCTTCTCGAATGGTGCAATGTGTTACCCCAATACGTCGTTGCTGCAATGACCAAAAAAAGGTTACTTAATTTGTACCATAGACAATTCAATGGCTCTTATATGCTGAAAGATTTAAAATCGAATAACTTTTTAAATGGTTACCCGGGTAGAATTCGGTGTATCGCAATCGGCCATAGAAAGACAGCGCCGGTAGCCAGGTCTTGATGGTTTACTGCTCGATATAGAGCTTTCTCTAGACGGACTCACCAACGGAGCCGACAAAAGTTTCAGAATTCCGGGAATTCCGGTTGCCTCTTCTGTCTGAAACGAAAAAAATAAAATAATTATAACTGAGCTATAAATACAATATAATCGACAATAAAATAATTTACACCTGCCATAACTACGAAAATTTTACAAATAATGAAAGACGAAGAAAAAAACTAGATGGCTAATATCGCACAGAATAGTTATTAACATGCACGGGAGACAGTAAAAACTTTTTAGGGAAAAGGTCTAGCACTGTTGTCTTTCACTAAGCTATCTGGTAGCGAACGTAATGGACCACGGGAAATTGTTTCATACAATATCCGCGGATAAACTGAATTAAAACTAAAAAAAACTTTAAAAATATGAATATTACTACTAGAAACGTACTTCTGACGAAAAATCTGCTCCCATAAATTGATCCATAAAGCCATCATCACATGTTTTCTCGCCATCTGGCACAGTCGTTGGAACATCTGCTCCCAGTCCGTCTTGCGACCGCTTGTCTTTGCCCCCTGGAGACATGGAAGACGGTTTGCGTCGTGCGGGCGCTTCCGGAAACCTTGAAGGGGGGAGAACAACACCAATTTAGAACTGTCCACTTTCTTTTCCGTTATTACGCCAGGTTTGACAGTTACCGATATGATCCCCATCCCAGCTGAACAACCAAAAAAAGTTGAAAATATTTTTAAAATAAGCTAAAGAAAAAAGGATAATACAAAAGAAAAAAAAATAAATAAATATCAAAACATTAAAATGACAGCTCAAAAACTAAAATGGAAAAAGTTAAGCAAAAGCTTTAACTTACTTGAAAGGGTCTTCGGAATCGACTCCAATACCGGAGTCTTGTGAATCCTGCGAATCTTCTACTAAACTGGTTTGGGAATTTTGCCAATTGCCTAAGAACTGCAAAGGTTGTCTCTTGTTTTCCTCGCACGTGTGTGATGTCACCACGCTGGCCTTGTCCACATCCACATGTGGCACTTGTGCATTTTCTTTTTCCAAACGAAACAATCCTCGCGGCTGAGTATGGGAAATCACTCGACGTATTGTCGGTGTTGTCCTACAACCATAAATCGTACACTCTTCAAGACAATCTCCACACACACAATAAAAGATTTAAAGCAGTAGCACGTTCAGCAAGTTTACAACAAGAATATCCAAACATAAAAACCCTAGGCACGAACGTGGCACAGAAACGGTGATGAGCTCTTCTCACCATGGTTTCTATTCCAAAATATAAGAACTTTACGATAAGCCGCTGGGAGAACAGACGAACCAGAAAGTGAATATTTTAGAGAAAAAAAAACACGTAAAATTTATTTACGTTTCTGCGAGGTTTACGAATGTTTTCTGCGCGCATTGTGGGGAAGCGTCTTCTTCGGAAGTATCTCCCCCGTCCAGCAAAGATAACCGTCTTCGTGGGGTGTTATCCAAAGTGGTCCCACTTAAATTGTGCGCCAAATCGGTTAAAGGCGATAAGGCAGCAGCAGACAATGAATTGACATGATTTTTAGCAATATTTAAGGAAGGTCGGAACGTCCGAATACAAGGTACACGAGCTTTCAAGAACAAATCAGGCGTTTCGCAGGATTCTGGCGAAGATGCATAACTTCTATATTTTGGTGTATCGGCCATCGTTTTGTATACTCGATTTCGTATTTCTTTCCCGAAGCAGAAGAGTGGCCAAACTTCGCGAAAATCCTAAGAAAGAAACACTTGGTTTAGATTAAGATAAGAACGGCGGGTTATAACTGATACTGGTTTTATCGAACCTTCCTTTCAAAGAAATAACAAACGTTAAAAATCCTCAGCACTTATCCATTTAAAATCTCTTGGATAACGGGTAACGAGAAACAAACTGCGTATTATGCAGTAAATGTACTGTACGTGTTAAAACTACGTGACAAAGCACAGTGTCATGCTAAAAAGGTTCGTACAGGCAGGCACACACACTACAGGAACAAAGACCTTGCACTTGGGGTTGAAGGTGCTAGGACCGGAAATGGGTATTTAACTTGCAGAAATTCATTAAATTTACCTGATGTCCAAAACGCAGCAAATAGCTTAAAGCACTAAGGGATACATTGACGCACTTTACTTTGCGAAAAAAAAGTTTCACTTAAAGAGCGAGAAAAATCGTATTCTGCCACCCAACAACCCACGCGAAGACCCAACAACCATCACCAAAACCAAACGGCTGTTGTCGAACTTTGCTAACCCGCACGCACCCAAGATGCCATACAACTGGCAGTATTGTGTTCTAGTCGACCAGCAGCTGCCTCGGTCCGCTACCCGAAGCCAGTTTTACTGCCTGTGGGACCTTGGCTTCCAGCCCGCACGTGCGTGCATATCAACTCAAGCCGAAACCATTCAGAGCTCGAACCAAAGCAAGCTTGGCGCGCAGTGAAGGGCGCCAACCGGTTATGGTTTAAATTCCAATTAGGCTCCGCCTTCTTGCCGGGAACTCGTTCAATGCCCTTAACCCTTGTCGCACGAATTGCTTACTTCGGCGGACATGAACGCGAATAGATTTGTTTGTATTTTCTGGAAAGTAGGGTTCGCATTGAAGCAGAATTTAAATTATTGAACGCGGTTGGGAGAAATGGAGAACAAACGAACTATATATGTTGGTACGATGCACTCTTTTCTAACTGTTGTGCAAAACTATTTTCAATAGTTTAAAAAATACTGAAAGAAGGAGGGTAACACTTAAGAACTTCCCGCATTTTAGGCGGTTTGGCAGAGGAAGTCGACGAGAAAACTATTCGAGCAGCGTTTCTACCCTTTGGGGACATTATAGACATCCAAATACCAGTTGACTACGAGACAGAGAAACACCGTGGCTTCGCTTTTATCGAATATGAACTCCCTGAGGATGCCTCTGCAGCCATTGATAACATGGTACCCATTTTTTCCAACGCGTTTGCATGGACTTTTCCAACGTTGTCTAAACCTGTTTTCTTCTTTCTTAGAACGACGCAGAACTTTACGGGAAACAAGTCCGGGTGAATATTGCCAAACCTTTGAAAATGAAAGCAGAATCTACCCGACCTCTCTGGGCGGACGACGAATGGCTTGCCCGTCACTCCACCCCCGCCAGCAGCAATGAAACGGAGGAGAAAGAGGAAAAGGAAGAAGATTCTGAAACGAAACCTAAAGAGACTTCAAAAGTGGTAAAAGCGATTCCCATAAAGGATTTTCTCTTGAATGCTTCATAACCCTTCACATAATAACGCACTCTAAATTAAATCTTACTTCGTACTTCTTACCTTACCTCGCTAACAGGCGGATAAAGCAAAAGCCAAGAAATCCAATCCTCAAGTGTATCTTGACATCAAAGCTGGGAATTCTAACCTAGGAAGGATAGTCATCATGCTGAGGACCGATATAGTCCCTAAAACGGCGGAAAATTTTCGTTGTTTGTGCACACACGAAAATGGCTACGGTTATAAGGGCTCAGGATTCCATCGCATCATCCCGGGCTTCGTAAATTGACCAGTTGTCAGCTGTTATTTAGCAATAATTTGAAAAGCGTATGATTTTAGATGTGTCAAGGCGGTGATATCACCAAAGGCGACGGAACGGGCGGGAGATCAATTTACGGCAATAAATTTGCGGATGAGAACCATGCTTTGAGACATGTGGGCCCTGGTATTCTTTCCATGGCAAACTCAGGAGCGAATACGAATAGTTCACAGTTTTTCATTACGACAGAGAAGACAGATTGGTTAGACGGCAAACATGTCGTCTTTGGACAAGTCTTGGCTGGCTTGGATGTCGTCCGAAAAATGGAGGTAATGTTAACCCTATATACCGTAGACTCCAATTTTATCAACTAAGATGACTGAGGGTACTATCGTGATGCACGTTACGAATGCAAGACGTCAGCCCAACGTTTTCTGTTAGCTCCCAACCAGATCCGAGTAGGCTTTCCAATTTCCTAGTAGCCACAAGAGTCGTAATTGGACCTTTTGTGATTTTGAGCATTAATTTTCTGCATCGTGATAGCCTATACCCGTGATTATTAGATTTTTTATCCACGGCTCAACTGACGCAAACATAATCTAACCGCGGCTCCCTCTGGTACAAAATCCAGAAAAGTGGCCCCAGAAACCGAACAGATTTTTTATCCGTCCTACCCGCATACCTTAACTATATAACTTAATTGTAATTAAGTGTAATAAACTGTAAAGTTACTTTCTTTCTTATGTAAACATTGGTAGTGGGAGTTGATAACGTTGGAGTTATCATCCATTTTTGTCATTTCCTATTGTTTCTAATCTATACTTATCCTCAGAAATACGGTTCCAAGTCGGGCAAGCCCTCAGAGAAAATCACCATATCAGGCTGCGGCGAATTGGTTTAAGTAAATTGTCTGTTCAACTGTTTATTTCAATACAATTTCTGTAATAATCCCTATTGCGTACACATTCTACTCTTTCGGTGCTTCAACTTTGACTAATAAACCTTTTTCGACCGGTACGCTGCCCAAAATGCGCGTAATTTTCCCCGTCGCTACGGTATTATTGTTCTCTCTCAATGTAAAGGGTTGATTCTCAAACACGGCCATCGTTTTGAGCAGAGTGAGGTAAACGGTTGCATGTTCGCCCGGCATGATGAATTCTTGGTTCGGTCGCAAATCCAAACGACAAGATATGTTCCACGTCCCGCTGAACAACTGCTGGATGTACTTGCTATTCACTGGCCGACTCCGTCCGCCTTCGCCTTTCGCTAAGAAGTAAATCTCTGCTTGGAAGCGGTTAGTGGGTTTTATGCTCCCTGAAGCGCACAAGACCATTCCCTTTTGAACGCTGTGGATCCGAATCCCGCGCAGCAAGGCGCCAAGATTTTCGCCCGCGCGGACGGACGGAACCGACTTTTTGAAAACTTGCACGTCGGAGACAGTCGTTTTGATGACTTGGTCAAAACCTACGAGGTCGGCTTCGTCATTGCGGTTGATGGTGCCCCGTTTGAGCGTACCAACGACGACAGATCCACGGCCAGGGACCGTCACGGCGTTGTCGACCGGTAAGAAAAACGGCGCATTGCAATCTCGTTCCGGGACTGGAATATGGGTATCCAAGGCAGTAACGAGTTTCTTAATGGAAGGAACACCGATAGGGGATGTACTGCCTTCTAAGGCCAGGGAGGCTGAACCGCGAATGACGGGAGTGGTCGATCCATCAAACCCTAAATCGCTTAACAGTTCGCGCATTTCGATTTCAACCAAATCCAGCGTTTCTTCATCCACAAGATCGGCTTTGTTTAAATAGACAATGAGGTTCATAACACCAAGTTGTCTAGCAAGTAGGAGATGCTCTCGCGTTTGTGGCATAGCGCCGTCGGTAGCGGCGACAACCACAATGGCACCGTCCATTTGCGACGTGCCGGAGATCATGTTCTTCACGAAATCCGCGTGACCCGGACAATCGGTGTGTGCGTAATGGCGTAACTTAGTGGAATACTCGAGATGGGCAATGTTAATGGTAATGCCGCGGGCTTTTTCTTCCGGGGCTTTGTCGATTTGATCGTAGGCGACAAATTTCGCTAAACCGTCATTTTGCAGCACGCTCGTAAGAGCTGCGCTGAGCGTCGTTTTGCCATGGTCCACGTGGCCGATGGTTCCAACATTAATATGAACCTTCGTAGAAGTGCTACTATCGCTGGCGGTACTGGCAGCAGAAGCCAGAAAGCGCAAGGGGATCCACAAAGAGTTAGTAGCTTGTCGGGAAAAGTGGGAAGAGAAAATATTGCTTAAGAACATGGCGTTCTTACTGCTTCCAAAGATCACTTGTTTCATTGTAACTATTTTATAGTCCTATGAGAGGAACTTTAACGTATTTTAATAAGAATAAGAACAAGAAGAATAGGCACCGAAATCACGACATAGTGTTTTCTTTGCTTTATTTACAACTGTGTGAATGCCGGTTCGTAATCTTGAGTAGCGAATGAGACGAAACTTTACGTTCGTCGCTCGTAATATAAAGCATTTGGAAATCTCCCACAAATGCCTTTTATCCAACCATGAAATTTGCTATGATTTAGACTTTTCCTACTCTACACAGGGATTTCGATGAACGATTTCGAAATGTTTTTCAAAAGGAATTATAAATAACGAGGTACGCGACCACACGGGTCAATGCTTATATAATAACACATCTTTGACCAGCTCTCCGAATTTTCCGTTCAAAGCCTTCGTAAACTTTTGCAAGCCACGAAGATGTCTTCTTTCAATAATATACATTCTTAACCTTTGGGAGTGTGCAACTATGCAGTACTTGATTTTCACTAATTGATGGCTTGAACCTGAAAGGAAATACGATAATGGGTCACTGATACGATTAAAAGGGTCACTGATATTATTGATTCCATTATGGGTTACGTGGTGCTAACCTCGGCCCCGGACCACATATCTAACGTATTAGCAATTAATTAGCGTTTAAAGGTCGCTATTTACAACTTTCTGTGAGTTAATTTGCATTTTGGCATGAATAAATTCAATTATACTCAGCTGAATCCTACCGAACTGTCGACAAAGGAAAGAAAATGGTTAGCGTACTGTGTTTCGAGTTCAAGGACCCCATTTTCATAGACCCAGCTACTGATGCAAAACACTCCAAATTATTTTTGGCCGACCTACATGGGACTAAATCCTTTTAAGTGTTGAAACTAAGTTGGCTTAGGTAAACTTTTGGCTTTTTTAATTTCTCAGAAACTTGAGTCTACTCTCCTCATACTTTTACGACTATTTTCGTTTCTCCCACAAGCCATTATCGTCTCTCTCGCGCCAAAAATTTCTGTTATTATCTCTGGCCCACGTTGATACCTTCACAACTTTTTCTTTAGCTGGGCTTGTTCAAGCTTTCCTTTGCTAATATAACTTCTACTACAGTATTCTATTTTTAGTCCCAAATCTATCGTTCCGTAAGAGACCTTAAAGAAAGGAGAGGCTAAAAGAAAAAGCCTAGAAGCCTGTGTGTGTCGTGTTGCTCTGCATGTTTGCGGAGACGTCATTTGGGTTTATTAATCGTTTTCGCAGCCTCCCTCCCTTTTCGTCTCATTTTCTTTCTCCGGCTTTTTTTCTCAACTTGGGTGTTGGGGCATGGTGTAGCTTTGGTGGCAGGTTCCGTTTTTGTAATCTCAACACCCTTCGTTACATTCAAGACAAACACCAACCCCGTCAGTTAATTCATGTTGCAAGCCAAGTTCGACTTATGAAATATGAAAGCCGAGTGGCGTCCAGGTCGTCCAACCCTCCTTACTACCATATTTTAGCTCCAACATCTCTTTCAAAAGGCACATTATAATCTTAGTAAGCTACAAAACGCCCCGGCTTGAATCAACAAAAAATAGATAACAGCGCCAAAGATGTGATTTAAACGAGTCGTTAAACGCCTCCGGTCCCCTCCAAAAATTTGAAAGGGGAGGTCCCCTCAAGCGTTTCTGCGTAGCGCTCCCGTCTCCAAAAGCTGTCACGTTTTGCTCCCAGTTCACATAACTCGTGAAAACGCAACTTACGAGCAACGGCCGAGGGCTTTGGGACTTGGCACACAGCGAAAATGGAAGCAGTTGGGCTTACGCTGCAGTCTTAACAGCGTGACCCTAAGAAATACGTGGTCGCTTCATTAGTTGTTCACCAGATTTCAAACCCCGAGGCTCTTTTCTTTTTGTGTGTATTTGCTTTCTAGTTAACTCAAACAGGCATGAGTTGTTAAGTAGCAAATAAACCAAAGGATACTTCCAAGTATGTGTTCGTTCAAAGGTGCCGTGATTTTGCTAATTGGGTGTCTTTGTTTGATCCAAATCGCATCAACCGCCATCACATACGATGCAGGTAGCACCCTTCACTTTCTTTTAAAAAAATAATCAATTAACTTATGTTAAATTACAGAAGCTGTCACACTTGGAATTCAGATTTTCCTGTTACAGTTTTAAAATAATTTGCGATAAGGCACCAAAGATTAAAGTGGAAAAGTCCCTAAATTTAGTCGCTCAGTTTACGAAGTAATTTACTCTGAAGTTATTGATGAACTATTGGAAAGGTGTTATTTCAGTATTTAGTAAGCGAAGTAGAACGAGTTGAGACTAAGTAGAATATTCATTGTTCAAAGCCCAGCTTAACAGACGCTCTTTCAGAAGAACTAATTTGTTTTACGCTGGCATGAATATAAACTCGGATGATATTCAGTACGAAACACATTATACAGCTCATCAGTTTCAATAACCAGGAGGCAGCTGTTCATTCAAACCAACATATTGGTTTTCCAGTGTTACAACGTTAGCTGACACTAACTATTATACGAACGATGCCAATATTCTGCCATTGCATGTGCCAAAATTCTGGACTATTGTCACGCAAATAAAACTATCCAGAAATTCATATCACGCGATACAATTTTCAGACACTATTGTGCCAAAGCGGAAAAAATCTTAATTGTGTATCCCGCTTTTCATTAGATAAATTTGAAACTGTATGTGTAAAGTGTAAACGTTCCAAATTATGCTCACATTGTAGAACATATTATAAACCACATAAATGTAATAAAATATGCAGATTTCCACAACAAGTTTCCTTTGTGTAACTTCATGTAATCCTAAATTTTTCCCTGTTTGGACATTCTCTAGCGCAAAGCTTTCCACATCAAAGTTAAACTTTCACACCTCCTGCAGAATATGAATCATTTGTAAGAAAACTCACGTAATGCTCCGTCCCTAAATATAGATTTATTTGTTACATGTTTTAATTTCTCCAGGAGAATCGAGCACAACGTAATTATTGTATAATTGTTACACCGTATTCCGCTCAGTAACAATAACCTTCACTCTAGGAGAATAAATTAAATTTTAATTTCTTAATGCTGGGAGATTTCATTCGAAGTTATTCCCAGGTTAGCAAACGTCGCTACACCGTTCTGAAAGAGAAGTCCACTTTTCTTTTTATAGCATTGTCGGAGAAGCTGAAGGAAGCTTTACGCCATGAATCATTCCTCCTGTCGTTCCGGCACGTGAACCCACGACAGATGCGACATCCCGCGTTTCAGAACTTGGTCTCCTTCGATTTACCCGAAGCTAAGAATAAAAGCTCCCTCAGTCTCGATCGTCGTTCCAAACAAAGTAAAATACGCGTACTTGAGTGTTTTATTGTCAATTTTACCGCTTCCTTCTCACCGTTCTGTGCAAATCTCTGTTAATGTAATGAAGTTCCACTTTCCCCTTTGTTTCTCTACCAACAGTCTTCCTCAAATCCACTACGGATGGGAAACTCGATCAGCAACAGATCAAGTTAAGGTGGTTGGATGCCCGTGCGGGAGCCTCAGACGTCTTCCTCATCTTTCGACACGCGACGGTGGAAGTGGTGGTAGACTGCGAGAGCCAAGGCGTGCACCCATTCCCCCTTACCCTCCCGCTGTCTGAGGACCAGCCCTTGCAAGTCGTAAGTATTGAGACGTTTCACACGTAGGAGTTTAGGTGTGGCTGCTACAACAGCACGTCTAATTTATTTATGCGAACATGCGAGCAATGGAGCAGATGCCTTAAAAGGAAGAAAAAGTTTCTACAACATTCTATAAAAGGGTAAATATATATTAAAAAAAGGAAAAGCAGCTCCGAAAGGATCAACGCATTATGCAACGAAAAGGATTTTTTTCGCATTGCTATGTTCACCATAAGTCACAAGGTGTCCGTTGTGTAAATTCTCGGAAATTGATCGGAGGTGTTCTACAAACAATGTTTAATTCATAAAGGGATCACATTCCTTTATGTATCTAGAAGTTTATGAATTAAAGATGACGTTTTTATTCGTGTTTAATAGTATCACGATCGGCGGTTGAGAGTGATTGTGGATACTGACACTGAAAATGGGTGGCGCCGAAACAACTGCTCCAGTAGTAATAGCTTACAAGGAGACGACGGCTATTCCTACACACGTCGAGGTATGTAGAGTCATTAATAAAGACTTTCCATGGCCTTTCCCCCTTTGTCTATACCTCCCTTTTTCCTTCTTAGTCAAAGTTTTTGCTGGGTTACGTGTTTTGCTATTTATTTGATTTTTTTTATTTATTGGTTTGCCGTTTCCCGTGTATTTTAACGGACTGTGTCATGCATGCATTCCTTCCATAGACAAACCCCTATTTTTTCTACGTGGCTTCTTTTAATTGGCAATACGTTTTCGGGCTTTTCATTGTTATATGTCCAGAAGTGCATCGCTGTCCCAACAGCGGATTTGGACAGAAATGTCCGACATTTGTCCAAACTCCACCAGCCTCCTTAATCCGAGGTAAAGATAATCCTACGAAAACCACTCCTTTTCA
Source organism: Triops cancriformis (assembly GCA_020615345.1). NCBI lineage: Eukaryota > Metazoa > Arthropoda > Branchiopoda > Notostraca > Triopsidae > Triops > Triops cancriformis. The sequence continues at coordinate 25,675 of JAHZNP010001099.1, forward strand.
CGCTATAACAACAGTTAGGAGAATATTTTAAATACTGCACGATGGCTATTTTCTCTTAAAAAAAGAAATTCAAAAATTAGTCAAATTAATTAGGATAGTTTTCGCTAGATGCTACTCAAGTGTCATGTTTGTAGCAGCTTTCGGCAGATGGCATGAAACACGTTTAGTAAAAATAAATGTGTACTTTATATTCAGCGTTTTAAAATATTAACAGTCGGTTAAATAAAAAGAGTGTAATCTTCCTCTTTTTTTGCAAAAAATAGTAAGAACATGCCAAATTTTAAAATTCTAAATTCAGTGCACAATTTCCTCCACATGGATTTGCAGCAATTATGGCCGCTTGATAAACAATGTCTTAAGTGTTCAGTTTTCTTCTACAGGCGACATTCCCATATTCTCTCACGACGACAATAGAGGTAAGCGAAACTTAAATCTAGTGCTGAATAGAACTGTTCAACTCAACTTTACATCTTCCAAAGACTCCGCTGTCATGAAAGTTCTGACCGAGCTCATCAGCGCCATCAAACAGCTGCAAACCGAAATTCAAGCCCAGCGGCAGGAAACCCGGCAGCTTAGAGATACACTCGACAATTGCGAAGCCTGTAAGCCAGGTAATATAGTATTGCTTCGACCAGTCGTACTCAATACCTTTTAATTTCTGTGACGTCTATGCATGTGTAACGTGACAGGCCAACCGCGAGAGACGTGTTCTTCGACTCCAGCACCCTGCCATCCCGGAGTTCAGTGCTTAGACACACCCGAAGGGGTACGTTGCGGACCCTGCCCCCGAGGCTATTTCGGCAATGGGCGAACATGTACCCCAGGAGTGACATGTGCCGACAAGCCCTGTTTTGCAGGTGTGTGGGTGCTATGACCTACTTTTTCCGATCTGTATTCTTAAACGCATTTTTGGCGAAGTGTTATTATATA
>JAHZNP010001100.1:0-26572 GCA_020615345.1 Triops cancriformis
ACGTACAACTCCAACCATTGCTCTCGAAGTTGAATCGGGGCTTTTCCCCTTGGATCTGCTCCTTGAATCAACGTTATTGAGGCACTTTGGGTCCCGAAGCTGGAGCAGTTGGCCAGTATCACCAGTACAGCCTAAACACAAGGCATACACCCCCTGTCGAGAGAGAGCGAGACAACTCTTGACGTCTGCCTGGTCCGATTTGCCGAAAAGCCAAGATGAAGCATTTAACTTTATCAAAGAGTACGTGCTAAGAAAGTGGGAAAGTCGGTGGGAATTAGCGCAGAGTCCTCTAAAGGATCTAAACGCCGGCCCTCGCTTCCACAATATCGCGGACGTCAAACTGCCGCGAAAAATTGTTAGCAGAGTGGTTCAATTCCGGACAACACATTTCCCAACTCGGACCTATCTTTTGCGAGTGGGTAAAATGGATTCAGCCTTGTGCTCCTGCCAAGATCGCTCGATCCAAACCATCGGCCATCTCCTGTTTCACTGTCGGAAGTTGAATAGAGACAGGGCAGTGCTACTAAGGGAGCTAAGCTCTCACAAGATTCACTTCAATCCCCAAGAATTGTTCTCTAACCCGGCAGTTTTCATACCTCTGGTCAATTTTATGGAAGCAGCCAAACGTCTGTAAATAGCTCCCCCCCTTCCTTCCTACCCCCCATCCCAACACCCCCACCCATCACTCCCCATTCCCTTTTCGTGTTACTGTTTCCTTTCGTGTTAAGTTATTATATTTGCGTTGGACTGTATTTAACAGTTATACCGCAATAGGCGAAAGCCTACGCGGTCAATCAATAAAAAAATACGTCATTTACTTCGTTTATAAAAGTTTCGTACTAATGTATTATTTTGTTTATTTTTCTTAATTTCTTCCCCCCTTCACTTGTGGGAGTTGACCCTTTTAACTTCGATAAACCCTTCCACGTACACATTTTTATTTCGGGTTGATACGCATATCGCACCTTTTGATTCTAATTAAGATTTTTACGACACATTTACGACACTTTAATTAAGATTTTTTACATTTACGACATTTACTTCATTTCGGCTCGCATTTACGCCATGCGTATTCCGAAAATGTGTTTTAAGTTTTGCTGCTGCTTCGGCCCATTCTTGAGAAGGTTCTATTAAACCTCCAAAAGATAACGTTTTGGCCCATGACAGAGTAGCGTAAGAATGAGGGTCACCCCAGTTCGGGAAATGTATTTCGAAGTTCATGTACCACCCAATATTTAACTTTAAAGGGCAATGGACACCAAAAAACAACTTTGTCTTATAAAAAAGAGCTAAAAATCTAGTTTCCGGATATAAGAGTCTTTCTCTCAGGTGCGAAATACTAACGAAGATATTTAGGAAATGAGAAATCTGAAATTCAAATTTTGACTTCCGTGACGTCACACTTCTCATGGGCGGGAAAAGGCCTAAACTTTGAAAATAAATATCTCAAGAACGGCTGGTCAGAACAAATCGAAACAAAATTCTCTACGCTTAGAATAATGTGTAGTATAATAATCAATCAAAATCTCTACATGCGTCTTTAGTATCCATTGTCCATGGAATTCAAATTTGGACTTCAGTGACGTCACGCTTCTCATGGCGGGAAAAGGCCAAAACTTTGCAAAGCATTAACTCTGAAACGGTTGGTCAGAAAAATCTGAAACAAAATTCTCTGTTCTTAGAATACTGTGTATTATACGAATCCATCAAAATCTCAAAATGCAATTTAGGTGTCCATTGCCCTTTAATTACGTTACGTACTGTCCAGAAGAAAGAAACCATACTAAATCCTAACACTAGAAAACTCGTGATGGACGATGGTAAAGGAATTTAAACGGAACGAAAGCAAAACCAATTAAAACTAATATAAAAACGTTAAGAACATGGGCGCCTAGAAATGAAATTGCTTTTATGAAACCGAAAGTACAGCATCCTTCACGATCTCATACTACATAAATATACACAAATCAATAATTACTCAGTATTTTAATTGAAATGTATTGTTCAGCAAAATTACAGGTTAGGTAAGCAATGTGTAACGTCAGAAATAGAAAAGCATTCCCTTTTTAATAAGGTCTAGGCCTGCAGAAGCTCTGTGTGTTCAAAAACGGCGCGTTCAGAATAAAAGAGCTACGTCATTTTCAGGCGGTGCTGAACTGCTTAATCCGATATGCTCCTCCTATTGAGCCAACCTTGTATCCATGAACCTTGGCTAACAACATCATTTGATGTCCCCTTGTCTGTCTTTCTGATCATGTTGTTAAGATATCGATCTGAACCCTTCAAATCGATTTTATTTCAATTCAAAGTTCCCGCGAAGAAGTCAGCAACAAGTAGGCGGGGCAAAATACTATTTTGCGCTGTAGTATAATAACAAGGCATTACATTTTTCGTGAGTAAATTTCACATTGCATTATTAACCCTATATATAACATTTATTTGATTAGTTTTTCAGATACATTCTGTAATCCTCTAAGAAGATTAAAAATACTCCAAATACATCCATCGTCCCCAAGTCAGAATCGAGTTCTAGTCTACGTAGCTGGCAATCGAAAGTACTTGTCCATTCCTTCAAAACCTAGTCATGGAAGCCCAAGTTTTTGGACAAAAACAGTGGGGTTTAATCCAGCAAGAATTCCATAATATAAACGGTACTTCAAAAACAAAAGCAATCTAAATCTCGTGACATTTCTTAATGCATTTTCCTAAGACCGAGTCTACTTGGACCATGCCGGTGCAGCTTTATATCCCTGTAGCCTGATTCAATCCATTGCCACCGATCTTCAAACAAACCTATACGGAAACCCTCACAGTCCGCACCCCAGTAGTCGCCTGACCTCTGAACTGATTGACATTGTACGTTTGTCCGTTCTACGTCACTTTAACTCGTCCCAGCACAACTACGAAGTCGTATTTACTTCGGGTACCACCCATGCTTGCAAATTGGTGGCTGAACACTTCCCCTTCACGCCCCATAGCACGTTCGCCTATTTACAGGAAAGCCACACTTCCGTCATGGGAATGCGAGGTTACGCCCACCAGAAAAACGCTCAAATCTATACTATACCTGCATCCAAAGCAGCTGAAGCCTTTAAAACAACGAACAATAACATCTTAACCGCTGAAGTAAACGCCCCCACTAATGACTGTTGCAGCTTGTTCGCATTTCCCGCGCAATGTAACTTCTCCGGAACTCAGTATCCCCTTAATTGGATCGCTTTAGCGCAAAATGGTGCACTAGATCAGATTTTACCTTCGTACGGCACCGTTTTAACAGAAAGAAACAGCCAAATTCTTCATTCCAGCATAGCGAAACCTTCTCGGTGGCTCGTTTACTTAGATGCAGCTTCGTACGTAGCCACGCGGAGCTTAGACTTGGGCTTGTACCAACCCGATTTCGTAGGCGTGTCGTTTTACAAGATTTTTGGGTACCCAACGGGATTGGGAGTCTTGTTGGTCCGCAAAGATGTCGCACCACTTATGCAGTTGGAGCCAAGACCGTACTTTGGAGGAGGAACGGTGCTCATGGCCATGAGTCAGAAGCTAAAACACGTTTTACGGCCGCGTTTGCACGAAAGGTTAATTTGCTTGCATTCAGCTAAACTCGTTTCACGACATTTTTCCTACGTAACTAGCGTTTCATGTAACTTTAGAAGCATTTCAAATAAAATTGGTAATTTTTTTTCCTTTTTCCTAATACTTTTACAGCTGATTTATTTTTATGATTATTGCGAGGTAGTTTTCTTCAATTCTATGTATTTTTATACCTAGTTCTAAAATCGTATTGCGACGAGTTTTCTCATGATTTCGTAAATTAGATTTATGAATAAATGTAGGTAATTTTTGAAGACTAATTCTGGTTTAGCTTGAGTTTTAAGTGTGACCGAACAATGAGCAGAAGTCAGCCAGCTAAATAATCTTATTCAGACGCATCTTCCGTTTATTTAACGAATTATTCTTATAATGAAATTTAATGTAAATTATTTCGTTAATTTCTCGTTGTTTAAGTTTTTAAGTGCCAGCGGACAATGAGCACTATTAGTCACCTGTGTTTGCTTTTTCTAGTTGGGAGGATGGAACAATGAATTTCCTGGCGATTGTGCAACTGCGTCATTGCTTCGCTGAGTTAAAGAAACTCGCAATTTCGATGGATCACGTGACGCGACATACGCACGCCTTGGCCCGCTATGCTCGTGAACAGTTAGACTTTATAACGCACGCGAATGGGACGCGTTTCGTGGAGTTGTATGGTCCCGATTTGAACCAGCAGAAAGCATGTGGACCTATTGTTGCTTTCAACTTGAAAAATCGATTGGAAGCTTACATTGGATTCGCCCAGGTTCTTACTTTCTCATTCTTCATCTTTCAAGATTGTATGTCTGTTTGAGCAGAAATCAACATATTTTTTTAAAAGAAAATTCAGATACAACTCGTCGTAAATTCATAAGAGGTTGATTAGCTATCCTACGCGCCATAAGTGCGATTTGAACGTTTGCAACAGGCGGAACATTCGTAATCGAGATCCAAGATGGCGACGTTTGATTTGCAAACATGGTGGCATTCGAAGCTGATCAATTTGAGACAACTTCAGCGTTAACATTTTGACGTAGGTTAAATAGTACTAAGTCAAGTGGTACACGATTTCTTTCGATCCGATCAGAACTCCTTAAAAATTTTCGAAAATCGACTATGACATTTGACCAACTTTACGAATTGACGGAATTGAATTGACAACGCGTTGGAAAGTTCCAACGGTGGGAGAAAATGCCTCAACGATCCAAGACGGTGACGTTCGATTCGCCAAGACCAACATTTTTATGCATCATTGTGCGATCGAAAAACCGCATTTGAAATTTAAATGTATGAACACGATTTAAAGCGTGTTGAATGTGAAGTAGTTAAATTTGTGCAAAGATACGGAGATTCACGAAAGATTGAAAAGGCTGCCACATACACTGCGAATAACGTATTTTGTCGACTAAACTTTCCACTAATTGTTCGTCGCTATTTTTATGTTGTATTTAACTTTATATCATCTAATAGTAATATCTTACGTAACATTCCATAGTTTGGGAACATGTCTCTTATCGTCTCCATTGATTTGTTTTTCTCGCGTATTTAGGTTGAACGGCTCTTAGGCCTTCATGAAGTCCACGTGCGCACGGGATGTTTCTGTAATCCAGGGGCGTGCCAAACGTACTTGAACCTTCAGAACGAGGATGTGGAGAGTCACTTTCACGTAAAAATAAAACACGTCAAAACGTGAAAATATTATTTCAGCTTTATTTTACGCTTGTGTTCACTCAAACCCACTTTTTAAAAACTTTTTTCTGTCATAGGCGGGGCATGTCTGTGGAGACCAATACGATCTAATTGAAGGTCACCCAACCGGCGCTGTGCGTATCTCTTTCGGTTATTATACATCGCAAAACCACGTCGATCGTTTACTTGCAGTTTTAAAAGACTGTTTCCTTAATTCGCCCCGAGTCTTCGAACGTCCTTTGGCTGCATTGGCCGATTTGTTAAGAGATGGGCCGCGACTCAAAGCTATTCGTTTGTATCCGGTGAAATCTGGTGCCCCTTTATCGGTGATAAAATGGTACGCCGGACCCAAAGGTTTACTGTACGATAGGCACTTTTCGGTTATCGACGCTTCGGGGAAAGGTTTGGACTTGAAAAGAGAACCCAAACTTTGTTTACTCGAACCCGACATTGATCTAGAACAACAAACGCTTACCTTATCCTTTCCAGGTAAATTTACAATCTCTATTCCGTATATATACCACAATTATGCCGTTTCGTGTTGAACTGCCATTATTGTGTATTATTATTTTGTATTTTTCTGCGATGTTGAAATCAATTCCTTAAGTGGAGTATACTTAATTCCGTAAGTAGTAAACGAATGAGTAAGAATGCAAATTTTTCATGGCGTTGGGAATAATTTCTAAGATAATCACCTTTTCTTAAAATAATAATAATATCATCACAAGAAATATAATCATCACAGCTGCATAACTTCTTTCTAGTTGTTGCATGTAAAGTTGTTTTAAATGTTTAAAATTAATTGTCTAGGATTCGGGAGCGTTATTGTGGACTTGGAGGATAAGGTAAATGAAAACGCGATTACAGAGGCGTCGTGCGTCACCAAAGTATGTGGAGAAAAAGTTTTGGGGCAAGATTGTGGCGAAGAAGTGGCGCTGTGGTTGCAAGATGTGTTTAATCAAGAAGGATTGCGACTCATTCGGCAGCACAAGAAGGATGAACGCATCTCGAAAAGGAAAGCGCCGCTGTCAATGGCCAATGACGCGCATTTCCTGGTGGTGAACTACCTTAGTATCCTCAAGTTAAAGCAAGACATGGAGGAAATGGATTATACGCTCACTTACGACGCAGTAATAAACCAACTTTGCACACCAACTCCTCGAAGCGCTTGCTCCCTACAATATTTCCCTTATACAGTGCTTTCGCATAACTTTAGTTGAGTCTTTCGTTTTAATGTAGGACGAGTTGCTGAAGCGAATGAGGGGCAATTTAATCATTGATGGAGTCCAGCCTTACGAGGAAGAATCGTGGGATGCGTTCCAGATTGGCAAATTACATTTGAAAGTATTATAGTTTTGTTTCCTTACTTTTGATCCTTTAAGCGCTTGAATTCTAATTCCAATGTACAATTTGATTATTTTTCGATAGAGCGAAGGCGATTGTCCTCGTTGTCAGATGATTTGTGTGGATACCGAGACTGGCGAACACAGTAAAGAACCGTTGCGCGCTTTGGGAGCGATACGGGGACCTAAAGTGCCATTTGGGGTTTTGACAGCTATAGAAAAGACGAACAACTCGCCTACCGAAATTAACGTTGGAGATTTGGTGTTGTGGGACTAAACATTCTAGAAGTGCAATGTTATTGTTTGTCTAGTAGTTTTAAGTGCCAAAAAGGAAAGTCAAATTGTACGACTCGTTGTTATTCGTTGACCCAAAAATCTACATTTTAATTCTCAACGGTAAATTTTTCCGTTTTTTCTTTTTTTAAAAATATGCATCTTTACGTTTTCAAAATTTCTTATATTTCGAGAATTTTGTTACTGAAAAAGGCCATGTCTATTATTCCTAATTTCGTGCGTTTTCGCACTTGGAAGTACTATACTAATCGAAAGAGAACCGAAGTCCTTCTCGACACGCTCAGTCGAATGTTCTCTAAGAATGAGAACGATTATTGTAAAACACGGTGATAGGAGAAAGCCTACGTCGGTTACCGGGGAACAAAATTTGGAGATAAATTTTCTCCTAGTCCTTTGACGAAACCTCCGAGTTTAATCCTTAGTTCACATAAAAAGTAATTGATATTCGAAGAGAAATTCAAAGAGGTATGGATATCGATGTGTTTTTGTGTCCTGTTTTGATCAAATCAGACCCAAGAGCATTGACCAATAATCAGTAATAATGATCTAGTTCCAATGAACGTAAAGATCCAGAAAATTGCATGCACTGTTCCAGAGGCTAGTTAATATAATTTTCCGACAGTAAGTCCGCCGACCTCTGACTGATTTCTCCTTGTGTTCGTCGACTACTTCACAAAGTGGACTGATGAAGGCCAAATACGCAAAAAAGGTCGCCTAGATCCGCGAGTATCATTCCCCTAGAATTGCTCTCCAAGCTAAGAGCCAACTCCCTTTCGAAACCTCGTAAAGGCGTTTGCACACATTTTGGGATCGTCAAGTCGGACACGTACGTCATACCATCCGGCAGCTGTATGGTTGAGAGATACCATCGAATTCTCATTCTCAAGAGAAATACTGGGAAAAGATTCCGGAATCAACAAATCAAATTCGTATTCTTAACTCATCGAATTGCTGTCCAAGCCAGCACAGATGAAATTCCTTGTCTTGTCCATGTTACGTGATCCTAACATTGGCGTAAAACCTTATCGTAGCACTCCCATGCCGAAATTATACCCCTAGCTGGGATATTTCAATCTTTATCCAAAATGCACCCATCAGATACCTCATACTGAACGTTATTATAGATTTTGTCTAAACAACGATAATTTTATCACAAACTTTTTATGAAGGGCACTTCATTTTTCTGTATATTTTAAACTAAGAGTAATAATGTCGTTATTGTGGCAGTTCATCTTGAAAACAATGCAAGCAATTTTTTCCAATTTTCGAAGTGTTTTATTTTATTAATTAATTTACTCTTCACGCGTATTTGAACTGAGTGGGTTTCATGTCTTTGTTAAGTTCAAACGCAATACAGAACGGCTCTGTAATGCAGGCACGTGCCAAACCTACTTGAACCTTACGAACGAGGACGCAGAGCGTACTATGGCGTAAAAACCCAACGCTTTAAGGCCACGGTGGAGGCAAAGCGCTTCTGACCCAATAGCATGGGGAGCTTGCGTGGAAGATTTCGCGAATAGGTCTTAAAATTTTCAGATATTATCAGTCAGATATTATCATCATGATATGATTATTCAGAAGTCAGATATTATCATCATGATATGATTATTCAGAAGTCAGATATTATCATCATGATATGATTATTCAAGCCAGATAATTTACTATTGTACGATTCATAAAACCCAAGCTTTCCCACACGCTAGTCAAGTGCGAAAACTTTACTGTAAAGAAAGTTCGGTAAAATTTTAAGATCTATTCGCGAAATCTTCCACGCAAGCTCCACATGCTATTGGGTTAGAAGCGCTTTGCCCCCACCGTGGCCTTAAACAAGAAACTTGTTTTACCGTTCTTTTCGTGCTCTGATTTCTTACAATCCTCTTCTTTCATGTTCTAAAACACTTCAGTTTCGTAGGCGGGGCATGTCTGTGGGCGACCAATACGATCTTGCTGAAGATCACACAACAGACGTAGTGCGCATCTCTTTTGTTTCTTAGTCATCGCGTAGCCACGTCGATCGTCTCTTTGCCGTTTTAAAGAGCTGCTTCCATCAACTCGCCCCGAGTCTACGAACGTCCTTCGGCTGCCATGGCTGAATTGTTAAGCGACGGGCCAAGACTCAAGGCTATTCGTTTGTACCCAGTGAAATCCTGTGGCCCTTTATCAGTCACCAAATGGTCCGTTGGACCCAAAGGTTTGCTGTACGATAGGCACTTTTCTGTTATCAGCGCCGCGGGAAGAGGTTTGGACTTGAAAAAGGAGCCCCAACTATGTTTACTTGAACAGCAAATTGATCTAGAGCAACGGACGCTTACCTTATCCTTTCCAGGTTAATTCGCTATCTCTTCTGCATATTGCGTGAATGGTATTTGTTATGAATTATTACTATTTTGTATTTTTCTGCATTTCGAATCAATCCGTTACGGTACGTAGGCTACATATATCAGTTACGTACATACACATGTCCGTATCGGTTGTAGTATTCATGCTTCCGTGACTGAAATGTATGAGAATGAAAGCGTGAACGAGAGCGAACGGAAACGTTAACGAAGACGAGTGCGAAACGAAAACGAAGACGAGTGCGAATTTCTCCGTCGCTTTTGAGGATTTTTTGAAACAATTATGCTATTTAGAAAATAAGAACATACTATTTGAAAATCCGCAAAAGGAACAAATAAACTATATATTTTTGTTTTTGTTGTTGTAGCAAGAAAAGTGGTTATAAATAATTCCATATTGAATTTCCAGGCTTCGGGAGTGTAGTGGTGGACTTAGAGGAAAAAGAAAATAACGATACGACTACAACAACGCCTTGCGTCGCCAAAATATGCGGAGTAAATGTGTTGGGTGTAGACTGTGGCGAAGAAGTGGCGCTCTGGTTACAAGATGCGTTTAATCAAGAAGGATTGCGACTCATTCGGCAGCACAAAAAGGATGAGCGCGTCACGAAAGCGAAAGCTCCGATGTCAATGGCCGACGATTCGCATATCCTCGTCGTGAACTATCGTAGCATCCTCAAATTAAAGGAAGACTTGGAGGAAATGGATTACACACTCACTTACGATGCAGTTATGACCTAACTTTGCGCGCCGACTACTCGGGGCGCTTTTTTCGCAACATATTTCTTTGGTCTTTTCGTATAATTTGTCTAAATCTTTTTGTTTAATATAGGATGAGTTACTGAAGCGGATGAGGGGCAATTTGATCATCGATGGAGTCGAGCCTTACCAGGAAGAAAAGTGGGATACGTTCCAGATTGGCAAATTACATTTGAAAGTATTATAGTTTTTTCCTTTCTTTTGATCTTCAAACTTTTGAATTGAGATTCCGATTTCTTTGCAAATTTGGTTCATAATTCCAACTTTTTTTGCTATTATTATATGTAATTCCGACTTCTTTGCTATTATTATATGTAATTCCGAGTTTTTTGCTAAGTTGATTCGATCTTTCGACAGAGTGAAGGCGATTGTCCGCGGTGCCAGAAGATTTGCGTGGATCCGGAGACCGGTGAATCTGGTAAAGAACCGTTGCGCGCTTTGGGAGCGATACGGGGACCCAAAGTGCCGTTTGGGGTTTTGACAGCTGTAGGGAAGTCGAACAATTCGCTTACCGAAATTTGCGTGGGAGATTTGGTGTCGTGGGACTGAACATTCTACAAGTGCAATTTCATTTATTGACTACCGAGCTTTGAGTGCCAAAAAGGAAAGCGCAATATTGTACGAATCGTTATTAATCACTGACCCGTAAATTTAATTTTTTATTCTCAACCGGAAAATTTTCTACTCACTTTCCTTGCTTTTTAAAATTCTGAAAATGTGAAGTCTTCGAGAATTTTTGTTACTGAAAACTGCGATGGCGGATATTCGTAATTTCATATATTTTATAAGTACAGTGCCAATCTAAAAATCAATTCTACCCCTCTCATGGGGGTGAAACGTCCGAGTTAATCGTTATTTCACTCAGAAAGTCCATAATGGAAGAAATATTCGAAGAGACAGACATAGATTTAGTTGGGAGTCGGAAATTTTGCGACTGGGCCTTCGACGGTGCAGAGCTGGGTTTTTCAAACGAGTTTGAGTAGCTGTCATCCACGGGATGGGACGATTTCGAAGTTTTTGAAGCTTTAGAGACTTGGGAATCGAGTTGTTCGCTGTTCAAGTTCAATCTCGACCTTTGTGACGGTGGCGAAGCTCTTAAACCGTTACCAGCCTGCGAATTTGATTTCTGACTACTCAGCTCGCGGTGGTACGAAGATTTTGAAGGTGGCACGGATTTCGAGGCAGTGATGGTATGCTGAGAATGGTCACTGACTGCGTGATCGCTCAGGAAACTGTGGTTCAGCGAAGGCAAAACGGAAGGTTCCGGTGGCGCTTCGTTTCTGAGTGTCGCCAAAACTGCTTGCAAATCTTCTTTCAGTGAAGAAAGCGGCTCAACACCGCGGTCTACCACGTCTTCATGGAACTTGAGGTCGGAATGTGCGGACAATGTCCCCGAACGGGGTGAAATACCTTTGTCCACAACCCTCGCAGCTAATTTGTCCATTCTGGATGAAAACGAGTTTATTTTACTAACATTTTTTATATTGGTTTGTTACTTATTCTTTTTTTACGTGAAAATAATCATTTAGTTCATTTTTCAATATACCCGCTAGCTTTTAGGGTCGCTAAAACTGTGTGAGTCCGAGCTAAGGATGTTCTTATAGCTTCCATAGTATGAAAATCCACCCAAACTCCTTGCTTCTCCGCTTCGGGCGCCACTGACGATTTCTTTCTCGCTTTCAGCTTTCTGTGTCGGTCTTTTAGGGCCAGATACCGCTGGGATTCGCTTTCCAGCTGCTCAGCGAGCTCTAGAACGCGCTTTTCAGCTTCGAAACGCAGACGCCTTTCTTCTTCTAGCTCAGCGAGCAATTTCTTGGACAGCAAATCGCTTTCGGAATCACTATTCGGAACCCTAGGAGTTGGATGACTCGTTGTAAGAGGGGTTCGAGCTAATCTGGAGCTGGGACTCGCACTCAAGCGGGTTGACGGGCGTCCAAGAGTACGGAATGCGCTGCCGAGTGTAGATCTGGGCTTTAAAGGAGATTTTTTTATGACTTTGCGCACAAGTTTCTTTGGGGAAGTTGTTGAAGCTTTCTTAACCGGCAGAGGAAGGTATCGCGCCTAATAACGCAGAATATTAGGAAACAACTAAACAAATATAATAATGATAATAATGATAAACTAATGTATAAATAATAATAAAAGATTAGCAAATGATTTCTCTGTAAATGAACCAGTGTTGTGTAATTTTTCAAAAAAATGAATATTATTACATTACAATTACTTTTTATATAGTTTACTATTACATTACAATTACACTTGAATAACGAAAATAATCGTCATATTACAATTACATTTGTAAAGTAATGCATTACTTTGCCATTACTTTCGGTAAAAATGTGTTTTTTTTACGTTGAAAACTATTCCAATTTTCTACTTTTTTAACTAAATTTTAACGCTTATACCTTTCGTTCACAATGTTACTTGTTACCAACACACGTCTGGTTTGGGTAAGACATCGAAAATACTAAATTTTGCGTATTCTTTTCTTCAACCCTTAACAAAACTGTCTCCCCTTCCCTACGCGAAGAAACGGGTAAAGAAAGAATAACGCAGCTGAAACAGAGGTCAACGGTAAGGTTTGCCTTTCCGTAGCTCACTACTTGCAAAAAATTCTCTTGGCCCACCCGTCACTCCCCCCCTCCCTTCACAACACCATTTAGTCGATCTAAAGCAGCGAAGTTCCAAAGCACAACTTCTTCCCTTCCCCCTTTCTTTACAGGTTTTCTACTTTTCCTCTAAGAGACCAAAGTAATTGTAACTGTAACGTTATTTGGCCTTTTTAAATTTACTAGTAAATTACATTACAATTTTCGATAAAGTAAAATGAGTACACTACATTACATTTCAACTGAGCGAAAAATGTAACGAGTACATTACAGTTGCTTTAAGAAAAGTAATTGGCATTACAAATTACCATTACTTGTAATAATTACACAACACTGAAATAAACTAAGTTATGCGAAATTACTTCTGTTTACTATACTTACTTGATATTGTCTGTTCTATTTAACAGAATAGAACTGCTTTATAATGTAATATAACAGAATTTGTTTGTTTTTTACGAACTTATCTATTTAGTGCGTATTTATCTATTTAATAACGTTTGATATCAGGAAAAAGTGTAAAAATGCATTACGTCGGCTTGTTTGGAGTTGCGTGTAAAGATCAGGTCACGAATTTCATCTAAAACTTCCCATGAAATTTCTTCGTTGTCGCGAACGTCCACTAAAGACAAAGTTGCGTTATGTTCTCGTAACAGTTTGACGACCACTTGCCCTCCTGCGTCCGTGATTCCGCAATTGTGAAGGTCTAACACTGAAATACGCAATTGAACGAAAAACTGTCACGTTACGTTCTAAAAAAAGTTTCGGAGAGTTTCGGGTGGGGTTATGAGTCACCTTTGACCCATAGATCGTCTTTTAAAGCTGAGGCGAGACATGTAAGTCCAGTATCGCCTATTGTGTTCTGACATAACGTCAAGCGACGTAATCCTGCCATGGCATCCAAATTGGGCAAACAGTTACGCAACGACTCTTTCCAAATTGCGCTTCGGCGACACATAGATTGGTGCTGTGTAAGACATGCAAATTATTTCAGTCAGCCTCCAATCAATAGTGAGTGTTTAGGGTACTTGGATCATTTCAGCGAGGCATTCGGTGCATTCTGGATTCAACTGACAATTGGTTAAATTCAACCAAATCAAATTGGGCTTGTTTTTCAGCACCGTAGTTAGTAGTCTCAAAGTTTCAATACTAGTGGGGGTGTTTTGCAACGAAAGACATTCAACGGAGGAATTTGACGCCAATCCCTGTAAAAAGGCAAATTTGAAAAAAATGAGATTTGTCAATGAAGATTTTAAAAATGGGAAAAATTTACTTCTGCGAGAATTTGAAAGTCGGACGACTTTAAAGGCAAGCCTTCTAGTGAAATATGTTTCAGTGAAGCAGTTTTCTGGAGACTGGATGCCAAAGCACCGATTAATTCCGGGATGTGTTTTAATTTCGTCTTTTGACATGGCGTTAAGGTGGGAAATTGAGTGGGATGGTCCAACTTGGATAAAAGTGAAGTGTCTTTCTGGTCAATTTTTATGGAAATTTTTTCTAATGTGGCATCAGCCGCTAAAGTGTAAAGAAAAGGTTGCCACTCGGTGTGCGGTATGCGAAAATAATGAAAATCTAAAACTCGCTCTTTGAGCTTCGCTTCTATGGCATGCAATGGCGCCGTGCCTGAGCGTAGACATTCTAATTGGTATTTATCCTGAAATGTCGTGACTTTCTTCGCCATCTTATCTAATAAGCGTTTTCTTTTTTAAATAATATACATTTGCTTTATTCCCATGCACCAGAACAAAACAAACTTTTAAAATCGACGCCTTCTTTCTTTTAAGAACATCGTTGCCAATTCAGGGAAGAAGCTGCCTACCATTAATGTCACACAAAAACGAGTACGAAGGCTTCCTTAATCCAAGTTCACTGTACTCGTTTTCTGTTACGTACAATTCCTTGGATGCGTATTCTTCTGGATAGTCTCCTTCATTTTAAGTATATATGAAACCACTTTTTAAGCGAGGATCGAACTAACTTACATCGATTGTAGACTATTTATAGTCATAATTTCTAACTATTTTAGTTAAAATATTATAATTATAAGTATTTCTAGAAAGCGATAGGATAAAAACGAGAACTTGGACTAATATTACAGTCGGCAGTGTAATGCTCGTTTATAAGACGTCAATGACAAGGACAATATGTATTTTCTGGTTTGTGTAACTAAATCTATATTCATATGAAAACGTTGTTTAGCTCTACTATATCAAAGTAATTGTATCAAAGGTTTCATTGATTTTAGCTGCTATTATAAACGTCAAGCAAAGTGTGGGATTTGGCAATCACACAGCAGGTTGTCATGGTAATTGGGGATAAGCTAGAAAGCGATTTCAAACCGCGCGCTCGTGGAAGAACGTTCTCGTACTTTCGACGCTCCCTTGATAGACCTGCGTTGAAGCATTTTCTCGAGCATTTCTCTGGTTAATCTTCGTCCGTACGCCAGAGCTGGTGGGAATATTTGCACTAACACTGTGTTAACGAAGAAGCTACATCGTAGTTAATAAGTGTAAGTGCTTCCGCAATACAAGTTAACCAAGCACTAATACCGTTTTGCAATCTTTTATCTTCTTCGAAGCAGTTTCCGGCTTTTCACAACCACTGCCAGTCATCATGGTCAAAGAGACAAAATTCTACGATATTTTGGGCGTAAATCCGCGCTGCACAGCTGACGAACTTAAGAAAGCTTACCGTAAACTAGCCCTCAAATACCACCCAGACAAAAACCCCAACGAGGGCGAGAAATTCAAGCTCATTTCCCAAGCATATGAAGTTTTGTCCAACCCAGAAAAACGGCGAATTTATGACGAAGGCGGAGAACAATCGCTGAAAGAAGGTGGCGGAGGTGGTGGTGGCTCTTCGCCGATGGATATCTTCGACATGTTCTTTGGAGGTGGCTTCGGAGGTGGTCGTGGCCGTCGTGAACGAAAGTAAGCATGCCATAATCACTCCTTACTCGAAAATAACATTGTTTACCTCTTCTTCAGGGGCAAAGATGTGATCCATCAATTGAGTGTCACGTTGGAGGAGTTGTACAACGGATCTGTTCGCAAATTGGCGCTCCAGAAAAACGTCGTTTGCAGTAAATGTCAAGGTAATTGGCCACAGGAAATAAATAACATAATAAACGAAATAAAAGTTGGAAAATAAGCATCTAATTCATTTGTCCTTGATAAGGTGTGGGTGGCAAGAAAGGCTCAGTGGACAAATGCGGCAATTGCAGAGGTACCGGCATGCAAGTCAGGATTCAGCAGTTAGGTCCAGGTTTAGTCCAGCAGATCCAAACCATGTGCCGAGAGTGTGACGGCCAAGGTGAACGCATTCCACCCAAAGACCTTTGCAAACAATGCAGTGGCCGAAAGGTTGTCCGCGAGAAGAAATTGCTCGAAGTACACGTCGACAAAGGCATGGCAGATGGCCAGAAATTGACGTTCGCCGGAGAAGGCGACCAGGAACCTGGTCTAGAGCCCGGCGATATTATCATCGTATTGGACGAACAAGAACACTCCGTTTTCAAGTAATAAGTTTGATTTATTCTTTATTTTCTTACTTTGTTTTTTATCTTTTTATTATATCCTTATATTTTTTATCTTATTCTTTTATCTTTTTATCATATTATCTTTTTTATTTTATTCTTATTTTTTTATTTCGTTCTTATGTTTTATTAATTTTCCTAAATGATTTCTTGTGTTATCTTTATATTTCGCGAATAATTTCAGAATAGCTCTTACGCTAATTCACTTGGCTTTTTATTAGTAGTAAGATATTTTTTTAGTATATTCTTTCACTGTATACTTTACTCTGTTACTGTAAGCTTATTCTTTTGTTTTGGATTTGTTCTTCTGTTTAATTTGTTATTTTTTCATGTGGAATATTATTTTTTATTCATAATTTCTTGCAGGCGCTCGGGTACAGATTTGATGGTGAAAATAGAGCTGGAATTAGTTGAGGCGTTGTGCGGCTTCCAGAAGGTGTTGATCACCTTGGACAAGCGTTCGTTGATTCTAACCAATTTGCCCGGGGAAGTCATTAAACCTGGGCAGTTAAAATGCGTCTACAGCGAAGGCATGCCCCATTATCGCAATCCGTTCGAGAAAGGGCGTCTTATTCTCCACTTCACCGTCAAATTCCCCAAGAGCCTCCCCGCGGAAGTCATTCCTCACCTGGAGACCCTCCTACCCCCCCGGCCGGACATTATCATCCCCGACCAGGGTGAGGACGTCGAATTGATGGATTTCGATGTCGAAGCTGAAAACAAACGTCAGCGAGCACACTACCGAGAAGCGTATGAAGAAGATGAAGAGGGCCACGGGCCGCGAGGAGTCCAATGTGCTACGCACTAAAATGCGGTTAGTAAAACAACATTTGTCAGCTCCCAGCATTATACATTGTATGTCACCATTTTGATCTTGTTTTGTTCACGGGAAAATTTACTCTTGCCCTCCATGTTAATAAATCTTGTCACGATGGACGCTGAGAAAAACAGGATGTAAAAAAAGCATTTGGGGAAAGAAATTGATCTTTTTTTCCAAGACTTTGTATTTCTATGACTAGAATTTTAGTCACACCCGTCGTATGTTACGCTTTATTTCTGGAGTAGAATTTTTGGTTCCCAAGCGTATAAATACAGCCATATGTACAATTCCCATCACACGTAAGTAAGAGGATTTTTGTTAAGTTGGACATTACACGTCACATACAGAGGGGATATAGGGTTAGGTGGTATTATTAAAGCTCCTCGGGGTTAAAATTTAAGGGTTCAAAGCTCGAACATTTCGTCTTGCTTTTGCTCCAGTCGCTGCAGCGAGGACCACACTTTCTTCCCGGTGGTGGTAACGTAAGGATCGCCGTCTGAACGGAGGCCAAACTCGGTCGTTTGATAGGAACTCCTAGCTGCCGAATGGGATTTTAACCGTGAGGATTGAGAGCGACGTAAAGGGGCGCTGGAATACGGGTCGCCAAACACGGGATGCTTTAAGATTATGCTAAAATGGGAAAAAAAGAAAACAAATGTTAACTGGGCATTGCGACAATTAAATACATGGATCCGATGAACGGTAAAGGTAGTTTAAAATCAACCAGTCAAAACCTTTGATATCTGACTTAAGCAAACGATAACAATGTTTTTCAACAATGAAAACTAACAAATATTCGTTTTCAATGGATATACTATCGTGGACGCAAGACTTAATTATGCGAAATAAACGAGTGTATATATGCACCATACACAAACCAAGCATTAAAATTCATTGTTGAAACATGCGTGAAATGCTGCGCTAGAAAGCCAAGTGTGGATATCGGGTCAAAGGTAAGCCGAGGTCATTGGCCTGTAGCGTGACCTTATCGATACCAGGCGGAATTGGCAGTTTTTGAGTTCCAAAACGTTCGATTTGCAATACTTAACGGTACAAATTCTTCCTCAATCGCGTTACCGATGAGATTGATTCGAACTTAGATTATACAAGTTTCTGCTGTTCTTATCACCAGCATGTGTACTAGTACTGTAGCGAGCAAAAAAAAAGGAAAAAGAGGTACACCGCGCCTTGGCATGCATATGCCATGTAAACGCGCTGCCCCTGTCAAGATGTGTGTATTTTCCTTACTGTACGTGTTGGCATTGCAGAGCTTCATTATTGTACTTTCAGGTCTATGAGCCGTTTATGGCTTATATAAACGTTCGACTCATTTTGCAACTATTCGATTGGTTGGCTACAATCAGGGTTGTTGTCAAGACCGACCTTCTCGAGATCGAGACGAGACCGAGACCTTCGAACTTTTGTCGAGACCGAGACGAGATCGAGACCTTAGGTTTCGAGACCGAGACCACCAAAAATGGTCGAGACCGAGATCGGACTCGAGGTCTCGAGGCCAAACCCGGTCTCGACACAGACGTAAAATGGTCAGCTGAATCTTCACTGAGTACTGTACGCACTGACTACAGTGGAGATTGCTATAAAATTAAGAAAAATGTTCCGGCGGCCTATCAGTTGTTCTCAGTAATGAGTAAAGTACCGAAACGTTTTTGTGGACCAATAATGAAATGAAATATGATATGAAATGACATTTTACTCGGTAAAACCAAAATAAAATGCTATCCCAAAATTGGGTAAAAGTCGTTCGGATTTAGGTGCCGAAGCCCAGCGGAAGAAAAGTAGAATTTAAGATCTGTTTAATTAGGTTCTGGCAAGTTGTTTGTCCAAAAGAACTTGAGATGTTACACTGAAGTTTGTCTTATCCGCCACTTTCACAAAACTTTCAATTACAGTATTTTTGTTACCTAACCGAGATATAGCCGATATTTCTTTCCTCTCCTTTTTTAACATCCCTGACAAAAGCGGAAGTTGTCCCTGTTTTTTCACGAAGATCTTTCCGATTTGTGCAAAACTTGCACGTCGCAACGCACTTCTCACGAAGATCATCACAATATTGATAATCTCTATATGCAAATTCAACAATAGAAGGAATCTTGTCGGGTGCTCTTTTTTTGTCCATTTTGTACGAGTGTTTAACCTCAACTGACTTTTTTTCGTATATTCTAAAAGGGCGTATTTTAAAACTTCCTTGATATAGCAAAATATCGCATTTGCCGGCTTAAAAAGGCAATTTTGTGTATATGCAAGGGAAAACACAGAGATGGGGTCATTTGCAAGACTCCGCTAGTTTTGTATTTTCCTTTCTTTTAGCTTTACCGCATGCACAAAACTTGACCAAGGTGTCATCTGGGGCAATTAGCACCTCGTCTTGAATAGCAGTTGCGAACCCGACGTTGGCAAAATGGGGTGGGCTATGGGAAATCAGAGCTTTTGGCCTAAGGTCTCAAGTAATGAAAGATAGGTCTCGAGACCATGACCTTCGAGATCGAGATCAAGACCGGGCTAAAATTTTCGAGACCGAGACGAGATCGAGACTTTACAAATTTTCCCGGAACCGAGACCAGACCGAGACCCTAGGGCACTCGAGACCGAGACCTGGTCTCGAGATCACAACCCTGGCTACAATATGCAAGTATAGTTTTAGATCTTAAAAATGTAAACGTTGAATATATTGTACCATCAACCGCAAAACTATTTGTGTACAGAGCTGCCAGAATATGGATCAGGGAATTACAAACTGGCGTAATAAAGCGAGATGAAGAATGAGTTTTGCTTGATAAGGTAGCTGGTAAAAAGTAAAGACCCACTGAGTAAGATTGCGATAAGAAAAATACACTGCATTTTGTTATGACTGGCTTAGGACTGACTCGGATCAGATTTCCCTCAAATAAAGGTTATCTGGCCTAGGGAAATGTGGTTATATTCAGGTTACTTTGTAAACATTTCATAATACCCCATTTTTATAAGGGGAAATATAATTCGCTTTCAGCTGTACCTACTGTCGTGGAGTTTCTCAGCTGCAATTTTGCTTTTCGCAATGTTCGAGTCCATTCGCCCTAAAAAATCGCCTAAATCAGGTTCCAAGTCATTGCTACTCGTTTGGCACGATGGTAAAGCTTTGTCCCGGCCTTCCAGAATGGACGAGCTGTGATTTGCGATATGCGTAGGTGATTCTTCTGACGAAACCGAAGAGACTGATGGGAAAGTTACGTCCTCTTCGTCTTCCCGGAAGTCCTCTGACACCGGAATCTTCAGTGATTTCCTCAGGAAAAGGCTATCGTTTGTCCATAAACGATTGAATCGTTTGATATGTTCCATCTATCAAGAATTATAAAAATGTTAGTACCAGAATAGACGTAACTTGTAACATGACTTGTAGAATGAAACTTTCTGTTTTCGGATATTAACAAGAATTCAAGTGCTGCTTACTGTGGTTCCATAGCGTAACGCAAGACCTTGTAAAGTATCACTAGGTTGAACTTTATGTTCAATGACACGATTGGAAGGTTTCATTCCAGGTTGGTGCTGTGTAGTGCTACCGTATTTGCGAACTGACTTTGTTCCTGTAAGGAAAGCCAGACTGGCTCTTTCATCGAGGTCCGATTCTGAAACTTTCCCCGCTTGGCTCATTGCGTCAAAGCTCCCAGGTCACGAGACTTTTTGTTATGTATTCCGGTCTTTGTGGGTTTGTTTATTCGGGTTTTCCAGTTCCCTCTCAGTTTCTAGGCCACGCCTCTAAAAGTCTCCGTTGCCTATTTTACAGCTATTCCGATAAAACCTGCCGCTAGCGTTTGTTACTTTAATCCCTTATCCATGTAAAAGGATTATATAAAGCAACAATTTGGAAGAATGCTATAAATCATTGATAATTAGGTTAATAGCAGACTCCTTCTCATTCATATCCACGCGTTGTAAGCACGTGACGAAACGTGTTTGACGCATGTCAAGTATTAGACTATTCGCCGAGAATGGAAAACAGAATTACAAAAAACGGAAAAAGTTTATCTTTTTTCTTTTTAACTTAAGGAAAAATGTAAAGGGGCATATTTAACTTCAAGCTTATGAAGAGGACAGAGCAGCTTGCGCCTCATGTTGGCTACGATTCCAAAGACGCCCAGAGCAAAAGAAAAATGGCGAATGGTTATTAACTTCCTATAATTTGGAGATAAACTGAGATCTTACTTAATGCCCAAGATTTACGCATATCATGAGTAATCTCAAATTACTTTAACTCATAGCTTTAACTTTCTGAATGAAAACTCTGCGCACGAAAGAGCGCCCATTCAAAATGACGCCCAGGGCGCGTATTTTGCCAGTTACATCATTGATGAGGGATGTGCGGATAAAGTTTTGCTTGCTTCATTAAATGTTATAACAGGTTTTAGCCGCTCATTGAACGATGTAAGCAATGTCATAGTAGTACACGAGAATCTCGATTTACGCGAAGAATACGATCTACGGCCGTTTGTGCCTTTAAAACATGTATTCTACATTGATTTGCTGAGCTACAAAGAGAACTACCGGAATTTCGCAAGCGGTGAGTGCGTTTGCTCGTTTTATTTTATGGCAAGTGCGAGCGAAAGGAAGTGAGCGAAATCATCGGTAATTGACGAATCTAACTGTCAAACTGCAACCATGAAATCTGCGAATTTTTTTTTAAACTTCGGTGGTGTATTTGATGCGTTCAATAAATTTCCACCCTATTCCGTGACCTCTTTACTATTTTTAGCTACGTTGAACTACCAACACATTAAAGAGTAAAAGTTCCTCAGAAAGCTCCGTTTTATTCTTAAAGTTTTTTTATTCCACTTTAAAGATGGCGTTCCGTGTTGAACGTGAGCTCGAGCCACCCCAGTGAGCCGCCCATTCTTCAGAAGTTTGAGAGAATGAGCGAGCCGCTCTCGAAATATGCGACGAGCGCGTTCAAAAAAGAACAAGCGATCTGCAGCTTTGTTGATTTACCATTTAATGTTTTCATGTATAGAAAATAATCTCGAAATTAAACAATGTACGATATTATGGAGTAAATTTTACCATGAAAATAAGGCACAGTTAACATAACGCATTTGTATTTATTTTGTGCATTTAAAAACAGATTTCACATGGACCGAAACTGATGTTATTTTCAACAATGATCATAGTATAAATATTGTTATTGTAATTCAATTTCAGGCAGCTCGTGCAAAGAGTCCGACACGCTTGGGACCAGATCTTGGCCGACAACTTTAAAATGCGGAAATTCGGTCAATTCAATAACGTCTTTCTCAAAACACATAACTAAGTGTGCGCGTGAGTCATGGAAAATACAACTCGACGGATCAACAGACCTCGAGAGCATTTCGGCGCAAGCGATAGCAATGAGTCCGGATTCCGCTTCGTTTTGCTGCTTCACAATCGGCAGATACTCAATTTGGAGAATACTGTTTTTCCCAAACTTCCATCCTTGCAATAAGGCCATAATGGACGCCACCACTTCTTTGGTGGGCTTGCCATTGATGTTGAGACTATCGCACACGACAATATGAGTAGGACGCGAGAGCGTGTTGGAAATACACGCCCAGTTATTAGGTTCCGTACGCAGGATTTGTACAAACCGCTCTCCATCAGGTATCGGCGTAAAATGGATAATACAGTCACCTTGCGTGTGACTAAGTGGACAAGGAGTCTGGAAGCCGTGCAGATTTGGACAACTTTCTCGAAGGATTTGTATGGCAAACTGAATTTCTTCCCCTTTCAGAATATCGCCAGAAGCGATTCGGTCTTTCGCGTCCATAGTGAGACTCCAATCCTTGAAGCGAACCCAAACTGAAACATCAGACTCGACTTCCCATGCCGGTGTTTCGTTTGCCCTGCAATTCGTGAAATTAAGAACTCGTGAAATCAGATTATATCTGAAACGACGCGCAACTTACTCTTCTCGTACGTTTTCGTACTCTTCTATAGCATTTTCGAAGATTACTCGAGGTAGGAAGCACTGTTTCTTCGCCGGAGGCGTTTCTTGCGCCTGTTCTGAACTGGTGGCACGCACTTCTTGCAATAAAGTTCCACTTGTCCTTATATGGTGATCAACTGAACTAGAATCGTCATCATTGGCTGGATTAGTCCTTATAGTTCCCGCTATCTTTCCCGATCCTTCGTTTCGGGAGTTTTCCTGGGAAGAATCGCTCCTTCCTGCGGATTTCTTCGGGTCACACGACACTCCGATTGCTAACTTGGCTGCTATTACGTGAGCACACTTGCCAATACCTATCATTGGAGCAATAATCAGGGTCGCTGCCCTCCGTAGAACCTACTTTTAACGCTAAATTTCTGCCAGTTCACGTGCAGTGAAACGCTGCTTTAAACTAATTTCCTTGTTTTGATCGTATTTGTGTCAAAATTCGTTAAAAATCGATGAACATTACGTAATAAGTAAGAATCACATTACAAGAAAGGAGAGCTTTGCTTACTTTGTTATCATATTAGCGAAACAAGCGTAAAGCGTGTCACTCCTACTGGGTCGCATGCACAAACCCGCGTAAGACGAGACCTCTTATAGAAATGTCCCTTAAAACATCCCCGCGTAAAACGAGAGTTAATGCTTTCTGGTATTTTAGTGACAATTGCTTAGGGTGCTTTTAAAATAAGCGAATATAGCATGAAAAATTTGTCCGAACTTCTTTACCTGGACAAGAGCACGTGACTGTAGGGAACAGCGTGACTATATAAATATCGTCGACGTCACGAACGGAAAAAGTTCTCGTTTTGGTGTCAAGATTTATCAAACCCAGTTCCAGGATAAGTTTGGCTTGCTCGTACACCGTCAGTTCCTTGTCTTTGCTTTTCAAATTCCGTAGAAACTGACTCTAGAGACCCAAAAACGTTACATAATCATAACTACGAAACTCCTTGCCTTAATTACTATTTTATTTTCAATTTACTACTATTTAAATCTATATTTTTCTATGTAAATTCGAATAACCAGTAGTAAACCTAGTAAGTTAAATTCTAATAATTATCAAGTTATCTGGCAATCTAAATTCTTAAAATTATCTACAATTATCTAACAATCTAAATTTCAATAATTATCTAAAATTACCTAGTAATCTAAATATGATTTTAAATCTTTTTTTATTTATTTACTTTTGAGGCGTTTCGAACGTTTTCCACAACAGTTTCGAGGTTCGGCGCAGCTTCGAATACGAAAACTTCTCCATTATCGTATTTCTTCTCTTCGGAAGTGATCAACCGGTAATTACCAATGCCATATCTTCCTCTCTTCACTTCCGTGGTGAAGTATTCCGATACCCGGTACAAGACCATTACCAAGCTATCAACCGGTACACCATCCCATTGCTGCAATTTCTGCACGACTTGATCCCAAGACGGCGGTCGCTTTAGGACTGTCGACTCCACGCCCCTTTTTAGCATCGCCCACCGGCCAATACTCTCCAACTCGGGTTGGATAACCTTCGCGTAATACGCAATAAACCCTCCATGCCATCGTTTTACTATCTCTTCCGCCCGATCTTCGTATTCCTCCACTGTTTTGCTGGAGAACAGCCGCCAAAGGCTGTCGATATAGAAATTATCTTCGCTCGTCGTGACTTTCAGCTCTTTCAGCTTCCTGTTCGCTTCTTTGAAGACACTCGGCCAACGGTAGAATCGCGGACAGTTCGACAGGGTTTCCCGGAACGTTTGGTACACAGCTCCCTCCCAGTCCATGACAACGTAATGCTCCGAACCCTTGTTGTCCAAAAACGGGAAAAGCTGCAACGTTTCCCGCCAAAAAGATTCAAAACTCCGCCGGCAATACTTACGGTCATGGATCATGAAGAGGAGAGGCAGGTCCGGTTTTTCCGTAAACTCGCTCTCGCGGAAGAACAGAACTGATAAATAGAACGATTCTAGGTCAATACTAGCATCCAAGGATAAACATGCCGGCGGCAACTTGCGGTTGGACGCAATGTCGGTGAAAATGTGCACCAGAGCTGGTAACCGCGCTAGTGCCACGAAGGTTGACATTTCTTCCGACTCGGATAGGTTATTTTCTTTTCGGAATGATATAAAACGGACAAACTCCAATTCTTCCATAGCGTGGCGCAAATTGCGCATAGCCTCGTCGGACAACTGGATCCGCGCACGCGCATTTTTCTGGGCAGCTTCGATGACGTTTAGGTTTAGACTGTGTCGGGATGTGGCTTGCGGGTATAGAGGTGACTGTCCGCTACTGGGTGTGTTTAACACGCCCGATGGTCGCCATGATCTTCGAATGACGGTTTTGGCGGCTTTCGAGGAATCGCCGATGTACTGGATCAGGACGTGATTGGGCTTGTCGCTACGTGTGAACGCGCAACGGCGGAATTCAGCCGTTGGTTTGCCGGACTTGTCGAAAGCTTGGAAGTAACGCGTCTGGACGGTGACAGATTGCATTTCCACCTTCTTCCCGCCACCTTGCCGCCAACGGTAGCCATCTACCCGCCAATCTGGGAAATATTTTCGATCAAGATTTTACTTCTTGTAAAAAATAAATGAAAATATTTATAAAATATTGTCGTTATATACAGTGAGAAAATATGTTGTTTGGCATAATAATCTTCTTAATTTTCGTGAAACAATACAACCCTCGTGACGATATAACCTCATTTGCTGTTGTGTTTATAGAAATCTTGAAAGTTCGCCTTAACTAAACTTGTGGCTAATGTAATATTAAACTTATATTCTGATTCACACAAAATCTTTTTAAAAAATCTTACCATTTTTCTTTCTATCGACGCCACAGTGATAAATGTACCAAAAACCTTCTTTCGGAAGAAAGACAGGCGATGCATGAATTTTTGTCTCTCCGTTGGAGGATCCTAATTTCTTAAATCCTTTTTCTGCCGTGAAGAATACATGCGTCCCCATTTTCTTCTCAAAATATACGTTTGTAAGAATCGTCTTAGGCGATTCATAGGTTTTCCCGCACGTTTCCTATGTTTTGGTTTGTCTTCTTGGTCCCGCCTACCAGCCTGGTCTCAGCTGTATAGTGCCTCATGCGGCAGTCCCCCCGGAACGAACTGAAGGCCTTGATGTGGATAGTCGCAATCCACAAAGGACTGCCTATTCGCTTCCAAGCCTTTTTGAGATGACGTCAATAGGAGTAGCATGGGCCCTTGTATATTGGACAAGGTAGAAATCACATGATGTTTACAAATGGCGGATCCTTTGTATTAGTTATTTTAAATAAAGAAAAATTTCACGAAAATGGCTTTTGTTATTAGTAAGACTATAAATTTCGTTAGGTAAATATTATTTACTTCAAGACTCTAGTGCACAAGCTTTGAATCATTAAGGCTTCTGCATTTTTTAAATAAATAAATAAAAAAATTACGAAAATACTATTTATTTTTACAATTCTTCCACTTTGCTTTTGTGTTCATCGTTTTTGCAAACAGTGTAGTTATTCAAGCAGTTTTGACCCAAAATTAATAAATGAAGAAAGAATAACCCCGAATTTTTCCTTTTTAACATTTTTTTCAGGGTAATTTCTTTTGCTTTGTGATAAATCATCCTTTTTTGTTCCTTCCCGTTTACATGAATTTGTAGAAAGAAAGAAATCCTTTTTCGCAATCCTATCC
>JAHZNP010001101.1:0-29006 GCA_020615345.1 Triops cancriformis
CGCCAACCCAGAAAAAGTGTTATTTTGCTCTTTAATGTTCGACGAGATTCATATTCGCAATCATATCGAGTATGATCAAGCCAAACATATGTTTGTAGGCCGGGTAGACATGGGAGATCATAAAGACGACGACAGTCTCCCAGTAGCTCGGGAGGCTCTTGTCTTTATGGCTTCCTGTCTAAATGAGGGATGGAAGCTAGCAATAGGTTATTTTTTAACTGCAGGGCTTAGTGCAGAAGATAAAAATAACCTTGTCATTAGGGCATTAATATTGCTCCACGACCATGGGGTACAGGTAGTTGCACTGACTTTCGATGGCACTCAAACGAACTTCTCGATGGCCAAGAAGTTAGGTGCTTTCCCAGACCACCCATATCACAATTCGTATTTTGAACACCCATCAGATGCCAGTAAGAAGGTGTACATTTTCCCCAGATCCCAGCCACATGCTGAAGCTTGTACGTAATACATTTGGCGATAAAGGGAAACTTTACACGGGTACAGAATATACTGGTAAAATGGGAGCACATTAAGGCTCTGAATAAGATGCAGAAATTCGAGGGTCTCGTGTCAGGTAACCGACTAAAAGATCCTCATGTCTTTTTTCACAAGCAAAAAATGAAAGTCAAGTTAGCTGCACAACTTTTTAGCAGGTCTGTGGCTCAAAGCTTAGAACATTGCCGTTCTAGTGGTTTTGATGGTTTTACTGATTCAAAACCAACAGAGACATTTCTTTTGGCGATTAATGACCTTTTTGACATTCTCCATTCATGTTTTCCTAACGCTCCCTCATTCAAAGCAGAGCAATGCCAAAAGAACCTTTGATCGCCTGAAAGAAATAGAGATTTTACTAGAGGAGCTTCGCGTTTGTGACTCACCAGGGAAAGAGCCAATTAGTGTGCTGAGTATCGGTCGCAAAACTGGCTTTTTAGGTTTTCTGATTTGCATTCAAAGTCTTCGGGGTCTGTACGATTATCTGATTGACAGTGAACGACTTAATTTTTTGCTAACCTATTCATTGAGTCAGGACCACTTGGAAATGTTTTTCGGAGTAATCCGTAGCAAAGGAGGTTTCAACGATAATCCTACGGCAATGCAGTTTCTGTCCGCCTACAGGAAAATTCTCGTGCGTAATGAGATTAAGACTGTCAAGAGTGGCAACTGTGTTCCCCAGGAACACTTCACTTTTCTTTTTGACCTCGCGAAGGAGCTTCGCAATGAAGCAGAGAAGCAGGACTTACTAGTCTTGCATCCACTGCATGAGCAATTTTCTGTCGGAGCTAATCTTGATAAACTAACCGATCATAAATATTTAGAATTTTCTGAATTAGATTGCTTTAGTATATTTACAGAAGACGTAATCACTTACGTCAGTGGTTTCGTTGCTAGATCATTGTTGAGATCGAAAGATTTATCGTGTTTAAAGTGCCGCAGCTTTCTCGTGAGTGACCAGGTTTCAAAAGAAAGCTCAACAGACCTAATATCGATAAAAAGCTTTAATGGTTGCAGTGCTGGTCTTTGCAAACCTAGTGCGTTTGTACACTATGTGTGTCGCTTATGCGAGCGCTTTTTCCGAATGGTCTTAGCCTCATCATCAGCTTGCGCTATTCCAGCAGTAGAAGGGTTAGAATCTAGTATCATAAGTAATATTTGTGAAAATGACTGGACAGAAGCAGGTCTCTTTAGAGACCTTATCGAGCATGATACGCCGTTTCCGGACGAAGAAAAGCATGGCCAACTCTTAATTAAGCGTGTTGTTAGGAAATATTTGACCACTAGTTTATGCCATTACGCCCGTGCCCGGAACAGCCAGGAGAGAGCTGGAACCTTGCGCCAGGTGAACAAGAAATTGACTATTTTCAAAGGTAACTGACAACATTGCCCTATTTCTACTTCCTTAAATCCGTAATGATGGCCTTTTAGTCACTTGTGCTTAGTTAGCGACACGCTAACGTACGCATCTATACACAAAACAAATCCCAGTGGTTTTACTCCTAAAATGTTTCCTTGCGAGACCAATTTTTAGTAGTAAAGGGTGGGATACACTGTAAAATGCGAAGTGCACTTACTGACTTTGGTACTATAGATTGGTCGTTCATACAACGAAATACGTACAGGATACGTAAACTCGTACCTCACAACTTTAATCAGCTTTTCACGCGCAAGGACTGCCGTAGTAAATACAATGTAAACTTCTTTAAAAAAAAGGTTTTACCTGTAGGCAAGTTGCATGGGGCCAAATAGAGACACGGGAGTTGAACTTCAATAAAATTCACGTTCCTATGCGTCCTTAATTACAAGCAAACAAAGTTTGTTTGAGCGAGCTTGGTTTGGGTTCTTTGTTCTTTCCATAGAGGTTCTTTCCTATTAGTATCATTTAAACATATCTTTATCGACAACTAATTGCAGCCTTATCGATATTTTTAGACTAATGCTATCGATGCTTTCCTTACAACCAATCAGCGTTTCTTCCAGACGAGCCTCTTTTCCAGCCAATCACCACTTCTTCCAGTTTAATTCACTCCACCTTTTGAAGCTATTTCGTTGTAACGGCGCTTTATACAGCCGTGTAGTCTCTGTAGTGCTCTGTGGGTTGTTCTATGTGCCGAGTACTGTACATACTGGTAACCTAGCGACACTGGTAAATATCAACAACAACAAACAATAAATGGCGGCTTCCCCACGAGCGAACCATACGAGTGCAACCAGAACTGCTTACCGGAATACGCCCTATTGATGGCATGTGTGAAATATTTTGAAGGTGATTTCGTTTCACAAGAAGAAATGCTTTTTGCTGAGAAATTGGCCACTGATATTAAAGGCGAATCGGTATTTTCTGTTCTGAAACTGTTTTTTAATACAAACGAAATACCGATGAATAATATTGTTGCATGTTCCACTGATGAATGGTCGTTACAAAAGCTTGCTTGCTTTTTTGGAAAAAGAAGTCCAAGCATTTTTTCAACGTGTCTTCTCATTTAAGTTATGATTGAAACCTTACGCTATTGCATTCAAACATGGACTGTGAGATTACCGTGTCACACTTGCGCTGGATCAAGAAAATTGGACATTTTGATCTTTCTTCCATACCTGCTTCAGGATACGTTTTGGAAGTTACTCAACTTGGCGAGGATGAAGTCCGTGTGCAGTTCTACCAGAAGGAAAATCGACCATCACCTTCAGATGGTACAAGTCAGATTTGGGCGTATTGTGGTAATCTCGCTGTGCGGTTTCTACCACTACCAGTACAAAATCACATGATTGTGAATTTGTTTGAAGGTGTAGGCACAGAGTTAATTACCAGTGATGAAACTGATGTATTACTAGAAGAACTATATGTTCAAGTCAAAGAAAACTCACCTTCTAGTTGGAACGACGAGAGAAATTGTAACAGCAGTGTTGAAAACCAGTACAGTTACAGTTGTTTTATGGACGAAAAAGTAGTTGTCCATGTTTCTAAACACCAGATTTGTTAGACAACGAAAATGAGATTCGTCAACGTTGTTTGCGCTGTACCAAGAAGATGGATAGCAATTTTGATGCGAAAAATTGTTCAGTGTGTGTTTACTGAAAGAAGTAATATACTTCCTCAGTGTGAAGATGATGCGAAATTAGTTTACAGTTTGGGTGAATATAGGCGCGGCGACCTAATATATTGGATATCCTCAAAAAACAGAAACCACGTATTGCACCTTACGCGTGCAGAAAAATTGAAACGCGGTACGGATTCAACAGTGTAATTGACATGTGGTAATAAACCTTTGTTTTGTTGAACGAGAAAACGTGTCATTAACTTTAACTTACGTTCAGCGAAAAAGTATATTTAACCGAAGATTTTTTCTTATGTACTTGGGAATGTTTAAATAAATTTTCGTTTATTGCGCGAAAAAAAACATGTATTTAATACATAATTTACAATAAATTTTCCTTGCACACAAAAAGCATTAACTTAATTGGAATTATTTTTTAGGGTTCTGTTACCTTTTAGCGAGAGGGTTGTGGTCTAAGGGGGGAGGGTCAAACGCAGGAGAGACATATGTAGGGTAGCCAGTGCCTTCACTACTGTGATGTGAAAATGTGCCCCCTTACTGAATCTTCTTTATTGCCCTCTTTGTCTGCAAGTGTCACGTAACACGTACCTGACACTTATTATTCTCACTTTCCATTACCCCCTCTACTCTGAATAAAAGCTCCCCTCAACTCAACATCAGGAGCTCAGTCCGGGCTGGTTCTTCCTCTTAGGAGGGTAGGCCTACCTGGGCTTAGTTCGCCTTACTAACAACCCTTTCCCTTCTTTTACTATGTAGCCACCTCGTAGACCAATAAAACGTAATATCACTTCGTATCCTCGACCGTTAAATCGCTACGTTACACTGGCGGCAGCGGTTTCGAGCCGAACTTGCATTCTGAGGAGATTACGCTACCCAACTTAAATTTTTCTTTCGTACAATTTTTTCAATTCTTGTAGTTTAAAGGCTTGCACGCAGTTTCGATTCATTTCACTCCTACCCTCCTAGACCTCGCTTTGTGCGCGGGTTGTGTTGACTTCGGCAACCTCGGATAGGGTTTCCCATTGCATACAAACGAGACGTCTTGGTTTCACAGAGCCAAGACTCTGATGCTCAAATTGGGGTAATGAGCTAAAAAAACCCCACTTATTCGACGATCTCTAGTATTAAAACGCTTAAGCGTACACTGATATTGAAGCCCGGGGAGGAATTCAATCCATTGATTGTAGAGCCCATGAAGGCTTTAAAAGCGTCGCAAATATTAAAGCCAAAGAGGCCTTGTGACCTGAGTTGTTTTGAGCCCAAGAGAGGAAATTTTTCCGCCGCAAAAGGTGACCTTCGGGAACATTCCTTCACTGCTGGCGATGTGTCGGAGTAAGAATCTACAATAAGCGTGTCAAGTTCTTTTTAACTCCAGGAATTGCTAAAGAAATATCTTTCTTGCAAAAGGTTGCTCTGTTTTCATTTACAGGAATCCCGAATTCGTGTAATCCGTCTGCAGTTTGCTGCCAGCCGTATCCTGTTAATTTGGTCGTGTTAACGTGGATGCGAGGACGCATCTTTTTCCGAAGGAAGGGAGTAACGTGATGTGAAAATGTGCCCCTTTACTGAATCTTTTTTATTGCCCTGTTTGTCTGCAAGTGTCACGTAACACGTACCTGACACTTATTATTCTCACTTTCCATGACCCCCTCTACTCTGAATAAAAGCTCCCCTCAGCTCAACATCAGGAGCTCAGTCCGGGCTGGTTCTTCCTCTTAGGAGGGTAGGCCTACCTGGGCTTAGTTCGCCTTACTAACCTTTCCCTTCTCTTACTGTGTAGCCCCCTCGTAGACCAATAAAACGTAATATCACTTCGTATCCTCGACCGTTAGATCACTACGTTACTCTACTATGCAGCTCTGCGCATAACTATCTCCCGTTCTCTTGACATTAAAGACTATATGTGGAATAAGACCATTCTAGTATTACCAGCCCGCACTGGTACCGGTTGGGAACAACTTGGGAAGCTTGACAAGAAGAAATTTGGAGTATTGACCTTTACGAATGGTTCTAACTCGCACACGTTGCTCATCAGAAATGTTTTACATCGAGATTTTTATGATCGCTTAGACATAATTCTCGAGCTAGGAGAGATAAGTAATAAGCATTATTAACTGGGCTGAAATGTATCCTAACCTTGTACGCATTAAGATCCAGATGTCAAGTTGAACATCTATGCATTTTACGCCAAACTGAACCAAGGCTATTTCCCTTGTAACAGAAGCAGCTATTTGCCAAAGGCTGGTATTAAACATATAGTCATCCGTTGCGATTTGCAGCCTATTGAAGAACCCATGAATATACAGTTACTGTTTTGGGCTCCCACAGGCTATGGCAATGTAACGATGGAAATTTGCGGCCTAAAAGGACTTGCACCTGATGGTAAGTAAAACCTCTTAATACCGATTATACAAAATGGCCTACGTCGCCATGTTGCCATTAGTATAATGTTGCCGGCAGATGGCCAGGGAGTATACAGAGGATAAAGCAAATGATAAGGTTAGGAAAGAACATAATATAGGGTCTGTTATGGTAACGTTCCCTTTTTGAAAAGATGCGACGTGGGACAGTGGTTCATTTAATAATTGTTTACTTAGATAACGAATGCGGAACACCACCAACGCCAGTTTTCGGTAAAGTGAACGGAAATAGTTCCTTCGCGTCGTATTCTTGTATAGAAGGACATACATTAATCGGTACCGTGGAAAGGAAATGCCAGATCATAGACTTAGATTACGTTTGGTTCCCGCCGAATGTACCCATATCCCTTCCTGCGAGCGAGAACGGCAATGCACGATTGATCAGTTGGATCAGTGGGATCAGTTGTGACAAGAGTACACTGACTTCACTTCAGTGTTGTGTAATTATTACAAGTAATGGTAATTTGTAATGCCAATTACTTTTCTTAAAGCAACTGTAATGTACTCGTTACATTTTTCGCTCAGTTGAAATGTAATGTAATGTACTCATTACATTTTACTTTATCGAAAATTGTAATGTAATTTACTAATAAATTTAAAAAGGCCAAGTAACGTTACAATTACAACTACTTTGGTCTCTTAGAGGAAAAGTAGAAAACCCGTAAAGAAAGGGGGAAGGGAAGAAGTTCTGCTTTGGAACTTCGCTGCTTTAGATCAACTAAATGGTGTTGTGAAGGGAGGGGGGTGACGGTTGGGCAATGAGAATTTTTTGCAAGTAGTGAGCTACGGAAAGGCAAACCTTATCGTTGACCTCTGTTTTAGCTGCGTTATTCTTTCTTTACCCGTTTGTTCGCGTAGGGAAGGGGAGACAGTTTTGTTAGGGGTTGAAGAAAAGAATACGCAATACTTAGTATTTTCGGATGTCTTACCCAAACCAGACGTGTGTTGGTAACAAGTAACATTGTGAACGAAAGGTATAAGAGTTAAAATTTAGTTAAAAATTTAGAAAATTGGAATAGTTTTTAACGTAAAAAAAACACATTTTTACCGAAAGTAATGGCAAAGTAATGCATTACTTTACAAATGTAATTGTAATATGACGATTATTTTCATTATTCAAGTGTAATTGTAATGTAATAGTAAACTTTATATAAAA
Source organism: Triops cancriformis (assembly GCA_020615345.1). Taxonomy (NCBI): domain Eukaryota; kingdom Metazoa; phylum Arthropoda; class Branchiopoda; order Notostraca; family Triopsidae; genus Triops; species Triops cancriformis. Next base: position 7,128 of record JAHZNP010001101.1, read on the forward strand.
AGTAATTGTAATGTAATAATATTCATTTTTTGAAAAATTACACAACACTGCTTCACTTCATTTTAATTTAAAATAATATATGAAAGGCATCATATGAATCACGTAGTGATATTTGTTATAATTAAATTAAGTGGGTTTGGACTTCGTTCATGCTCATTTTTGGGTGTTTGGGCACAAGTCTAACAACATTTCATAACTTAAGATCTAAAAATTTATCTTTAGATAACATACTTAAAGCTTTTAAATCTTAATTTTACATAAAAGATAAGATATTAGAACATTTCATAAAGTAAGATTTTTTTTAGATTGCTCAGCTTTACCAAACATATCCAAAGGTCGGTTAACTCTTCCCATTAAAAAATCGTTGGGGAACTCAAGCACAGCAGAATTCTCCTACGTGTCAAAAGTAGAATGCGACGCTGGTTACACTTCTGGAATCGTAAACCTAGTAGCAGAATGCAATAAATTTACTAACTGGACGTGGTGTTCAACATCTCTAATCCCGTTTCTATACGTAAGTTTGAATGTGGACTGATTTAATAAAAATATTTCTTACATTTTCTTACAGTTCAATTTCTTACATTTTATTACAGCCCAGGGTGATGAATGTAACGAATTAGGACCACTACACAGTGAAAGTAAGGTAAGCTTAGATTTTCATCTGTAACGCTTATTATCGTTTCCAAACTATTACTTTGAACATAGCGCTTTTTAACTGATTTCTTTAGGAATTTAACTCTAAAATGTTTTTTCATTTTTATATTTATATGTGTGTTCTTTCCATACACGTAACGTACGTTGTACGAAGACTAAGAATTGTTTCCAGGTTGGTACATCGCGATTTTTGCAGGAGGTGCAGCTGCTGGAGCCAGTGCACTTACTGCTCTGCTGATGACTTTCTACTGGCGGTAAGTAGTAACCAAGCTTCGTGGAATCGAATAATCAACATTTTGTGGCAGAAAATGTAAAAGGAATGCATATCCAACCAACATATGCAACACGAATTTGACTAGAACTACTGAACTTGAACAACGCACTCTTTACACAGTCGCCACTCTTCTGAGCTCGAATTCTGTCGATCGAAGGTATTGGCGATTCTACGACGATATTCTTGCTTCCAACGCACACACATATAGGACAGTAGAATGATATAGGCTTCCTTATGAGCACAATATACACAAGAAATTTCAAGTTCCTTGACTATTTTAAACCTTACGTATCAGAAAACTAAACGTGAATTTGTCGCAAAACCTCTCGAAAGGCTACGCAGACAACACTTTCAAATAAGTTCTGGGTGCCACTTCAACCATAACTACTAAACTAACAGACACTGGATACGTGATTGGACGCAATACACACACGTAAACTTTTTTACCACAATTTTGGACGAATACAGTGGGAATCCTATACGAAACAGATGTAAAAATTACCCTTGTCTTTCGTTCAAAATGCTGATTATGAATCATGAAATTGCAAACAGTCTTAAAAACTGCTTCGCTTCCAGAACTCGCACTTTTACGGACTACCGAAGCGAAAGGGGTAATTGTTATGCTTTTTATGTAAAGGTGTAGTAAAAATCATAGCACAGTTGAATTTTTCTGTGGTGCAAGACAAGAACGACTCTTAAGAAACAAAGACGAAAGCAATCCTCTTAAAAAAATGCAAAAGCAAATTTTTCCTTCGAAGAATGTGAAAAAAATTAGTTTACGTTTAATATTCCAAACAAGGTTCATAGTTGTGCCTCTAGGATTGCTAGTGTAGAAGCTACCCAGTTGAAACCAGGGTTTAATTACCGCAGTCTTCCGTTTATCGCGGTAGTTACCGCGGTAGATATTTTTACCGCTGTCTTCTACCGCGGTAAATACAAAGTACCGCAATTACCGCATTATCGCAAGCTCTCGAAAGTACCGCGCGCTAGCGGTTAATAAATGTCTTTTAAACCACCTTTATGCCAGCTGACTGGACATGTCATCACTGTAAGTCCTTAACCAATTGCCTGAGATCACGTGACATATTGTTAAGCGTTCCTCTGGTTACTTGACTCTAAGCGATTCAGCGTCGAAATCGACGCTGAATTCAGAATTTTTCTTCGTGAAGTTGGAAGTTCCGGGTCATAGAGTGAGAAAAGTTCAAGCTGTAGTTGAGCCTTAAGTTGGCTTATTGTGACTAAACACTGACCAGATGAGTGCCGATTCCTAGGCTTCGCCCACATTCGAAATGAGCGGTTCGTCTGTAAATGTACGAAATACGAAAGCACGGTACTTTCAATTAAAAGTAACTATGATCAATGACCACTGTGTTCCCGCACGAAGTGACATTGTCAAACCATTAAAGCAATCAACAGCTCTTTCTTGATGAGTCTTCATTCGTAGGATTTAAGTCAATTCGAAAGGGGACGGCTTGATCAGGTTGACGAATTTGCAATTGAGGAGATAGTAGTATCACTTGGCAGTAGTATCACTTGGCTTGTAGTCACCTCAGTGTATCCTATTGTTAAGACTAAAATCAGCACACTGTTTAAGTTTTACAAGTTTGTATTGGAACCAAGGTAGGGCTCCTTGCACCGGTTAGGGTGAACTGCCCTTGCGGGGGTACTCAGTACCCTGTACAGTTGTACTCACTGTATTGACTCTCTTTGCTAATGCAGGACTCCTCTTTTATACTACTTACAAGGGATTCTACGTTTGCATTCCCGGCCGGATGCACGTAGGCACCTTTCCGCCGGGGTTGCTTACACTGCTAAAATTGCACTAAGGTGCGCTTGCACCGTTACATTACTCCCCTCCTGGGTTCAAGCCGTCTCGCTTGATCAGGGAACACATCGGGGGTACAACAACATGGGGGGAACTACAGGGTGGCATGCATTATTATTCTACTTTGGGTGCATTTTATTGTGAACAGCGCTATTCTCGTGTTGAGCTTGATAGCATTATTTGTCCACAATAAATTGACCGATCGCAGATCATTGTTCAACAACTCTTGTTGAACAAGGAGTTGACGACAAAACACTCATCCAGCTCGACTGTTTCTAAACACTACCGCATGTTTGTAAACTAAATTGAATTTTATTATAAATGTTGTGAAAAACTTAAATAAATTCGTATTATTATTATGGAATAACGAATTGAAACTAATATTTTTAGCAGCTCTGAACCAAATTCAGCGGTTGGAAGTTTGTTTGCCACTAATAGTATTTACATGTGGGAGATCATGAAAGAAAAATTGGCTGTGTTTTTCCTGTAAAAAGAAATGCATATTAACTTCTTTATGTCAATGTGACGCAACATCAGCAAATAATAACAAAATTTGATGGAGGTTTAAAAAAATCTTGGTTTATTAAGTCATAAAACAAAACAACAATTTAAATTATTCAATTAATTGAAATTTATTCAATTAGCCAAGCGTATTTACTGTCGTTCTGTCGGATATAGTCCTTCTTGTCTTCTTTTTCTTCAGTTTAACTGCCGACGCTATTTTATTCATGGCACCATCAGCGAAATCGTCGCACTCAAAATCTGATCGTTCTTGGATTTTGAAGGCCGGATTTTCTTGTTTTGACGAGGGTAATAATTTTGGCAAGAGTCCTGCAATTAATCTCCTCAGGACCTAAAAATAAATCTAAATACATTTCGGTCTAACAAATGTAGAAATGAGCTGGGCTTACTTGTTTCTTTCCTCGAGTAAGAGGATACGCTTTTCTTCCATTTGGTATGGGTTTGTACTGTATTTATCTAATCGCCAAGATACGCATGGTGGACACTGTACCCTTCTCTTAGATATGCAGTTATTTACGTCTCATTCATTGAGGCCTATTTCAGAAGGTTACTTTTTTTAGCTATTCACAAGCAAGGTCGAATTCATCAAGCAAGCCTGGGAATCTGGGAAAGTTGTTCATGAACTTTCAAAAATTATAAAAATTACTACTCAATATATAAAAGAATTATATTAAATAGCATTTGTGAAATGCATATTACAATGTTAGGTAGTAATTAATATAAAGTTCTTACTAAAGAAAATAAGCTTAATTGTCCAATGGAAAACCGAACAATTCATAAAATATGAAAACTGTATTGCAGAAAACGTAATTACAAAATATTCTCCACGCATATTTTCATATTTCACAACACTTGTACAGAAAATGGGCACCGTGTTTAAAAACAAATTGAAGGGGGGGGGGGCTTTATGGTCATTTCCTTGTTCAACCCAGCTCCTGAGCATGGTTGAACAAAAGGGGACTTTGCTGTTCAACACCACGAGCTCAACAAGAGTTGTTGACGATAAAATGCTTGTTCACCTGGAAGCCATCCACGCCAAAACAGCTGTTGAGCTCAACAGTAGCTTCGTTGAATAATTTCGTTCACAATAAAATGCACCCTTTATTACTAAATTTGGAACTACGATCACACAGGGGGTCGGGAGTGAGGTTGGCCGTTGGGAAGTGGTTAATAGACATGTCACTGAGTTTCCGTTTATCAGGGGGCTTCTTTTCTGCAACATCTTTGACTATCTTTGGGCAAGGTTGTCAATGATCACCCCAAGTAAAATCTCTTCTCGTCCCTAGTCTCTGGGGTAGTGTAAGCACTCCGTCCTGCATCACCTTATGCACTTGACTCATGATCAACTCTTTTTCGCGATAACCGCTACGGTGCGGATCCTGATTTGTGGGTCTCGCGTTACTGGGATCTTCTTCATGCTCGATTACGTTCGAGAACCCGAGATCGGTACACTTCCTAGCAAAGGATTCCCTGTATTTGATTGATTCCTTAATCGGGGCATCCTTCAGCCCAATACCTATGAGATCGGATACGCAGCTTGTAATGGAATCGTTGCCAATTGTTTCTTCTACCAATTTTTGTGATTCCTCTTCTTCGATGCTGCCAAGCATCGCACCTACGCTTATTTTTTTCCCTATGACAAACCCTTTTTCACCCTCAATGGGTACCTCTTTGAACTTCTCCTTTTTTTCTTCCAAGGCTACCCATATGGGAATAGCCGCCCTTTCGGGTATCGTCTTCGCGTCCTTGGCTACTACTATAACTCTGGTACCCTCTACATCTGGCTCATAGTCTGGAGCGAGAATTGCAATCGGAGCGTCTTCATTAAAAACTCACTCCGCCTTACGCGCTTCATGCGCTCCTTCCTGTAACGGGACCGCTATGCTTGCAAGACTTTCATTCTTATCTGGCGTTTCACCTTTTACTTCTATTTTCTCGTTATTTTCGGGCACAAGCAGCCTGAAGTTACCTTCGCCGTACCGAATAGTTACATCCCCTAACTGCTGAAGCAAATCATTCCCTATGATCAAATCTGTGAGCCCGTTGTTAAAAATAACTGCCCTTGTTTGGGTTTCTTTTCCCTCTATCTGAACAGTAACCAATGTTCCTCCTTTTACCTCAGCTAACTTGCCGTCTGCTACCATTACCTGTGGTCCTTTTCATTCCTCTATCGCTGCATTGTTTCGGAACACCCAGTCTTCTGAAATTACGCTAACGGCAGCTCCTGTATCAATTATTCCCCATGTTTTCCTGCCATTACACCTAACTAATTCTCTAACAAGGCTTGGACAGTTGAAACAGAGTACGGGGACTGCGACTATACAGGTGGCCCTATCCCCACGAGTCACCTGTCTTAGTTTCCCGACTCGGACGGGCAAGCGCTATACTGGATAGCTCCTACAGGTTGCCTGTAACCCCGATCCGGCGGGTTTGAACTGGGATGTAGGAAATTGGGACGATTATCCCTGTTGCCCCTAGTAGCATTGCGGTCGAAGCTGCAGCGCATGTTTGGTCTAAAGTTATCCCTAGCATTGGGTGAATTATTTAGGTCTCTGGAGGGGTTTCGACAATTTCGGGATATATGCCCAGGTTTCTGACATTTAAAACAAATTGGAGCCCCTTCATGTGTTCGGGAGTTTACGGGAAAAGGACGGCCAACCTTACCTTGGGTTCCTCGTAATTCCTGCCGCAATTGTTGGAATCCTTCGGACAGTACGGTGCTTCGCTCGCTAAATAACTTCATCACCTCGCTTTCACTTGACTTCTAGGGCGGGTTGACACCGGCGACGGGCCACGGCCCAAGTAATGGGGTATTTACTCCTGCCACAGTTACCCGTTTGTCCCCATTCCTCACGACGGAAGACCACCAGGCTTGAGAGGCTCTAGCCCTTTCTTGACCAAATTCCAAGTTCTTGGCAGCTTCCCGGAACTGGTCGCAGGTGTTAATCCGCTGCTGTGCGAGGGCTTCAACAAGGCTTGGACGTAGCCCGCGGAACAGGTATTTCAATTTTTGGGCATCGGTCATCCGGGGGTCCAAGTTGGCACAAAGACCCAACACTTCGATGTAGTACTCGTTGACCGTCTCGTCTGGTCCTTGGATCCTCTTATTTGCAGCTTTGCAAGCTGGCGGTAGTTTCGCGCCGGAGATACGAATATTTTCTTAAATTCCGTTTTAAATTGGTCCCAGGCAGGTCGATGACGCTGATCTTGCCGGTATTGGTTACGATACCACGTCAGGGTAGTTCCTCTGAGGCTGGCACCAAAAAACTTGGCCTTGTCTTCCTCGTCCCACTCGTTAAAGTCGGAGACTTCCTCGTACTGGTCAAGAAACAGTACGGGGTCTTCGGAACCTGACCCGTCATACTTCGGCGCTTCCATTGGCTTCCTCAACCTTGCTCTGGTTGTGAAAGCTCCCGTGGTACGGGACATCGTGGCGGAAGAGGCTGCGGTCTGGTTCGCTTGGGCCATCTCGGATACTGTGTTCTCTGGGATGGGATTAGTGAGTTGGTTGACCGTAACTCCGCTCGTCGCTGGCAGCTTACTAGGGGATGCGAATACTGCTTCGTCGAGGGCTGGGCACTGGGTTACCTGGTCTTGTTCGCTGTCAAACCGGCTGAACTTAACGGTACCGGGTGTTGGGGTTCTGGGCAGCCCCAAGGAAATTGCCTCTTCGGGTCCACGTACGCTGAGGTCCGAGAAGGTTGGAGCCCTTCGCAGGTCTTCGATGGATTTTGTCAGGGATGACTTTCTCCCTGGCGGTAGCTCGAGTGGTGGAGCGGTTTTTCCACGAAGTCGGGCGCTTTGGCGGAGGGGACAAGGTACTTCGGTAGTCGGGATAGAGTTCGTCCTTCCCCTTTGTTCGGACATTAATTTTTTTACGTCGCTTTCTGTACTTAAATGTCCAAGGCCCAGGAAAAGTTTAAGTCCCTTTTGGACTTAGAATCTTTTGACATTTAGAGCCAAAAAAAGTTAGAGTCCTTTTCGGACTTAGTGCAAAGAACGATCTTGCAGTACAAACTTCTAAGTTCTTTAAACACTTTGAACACTTTTGCGAGGTAGACGGGGATAACTAGCTCTTTACAGGAGCATACCCCGCATCTCCACCAATTGTTACGACTAAAATCAGCACACTGTTTAAGTTTTACAAGTTTGTATTGGAACCAAGGTAGGGCTCCTTGCACCGGCTAGGGCGAACTGCCCTTGCGGGGGTACTCAGTACCCTGTACTGACTGTACTGACTGTACTGACTCTCTTTGCTAATGCAGGACTCTTCTTTTATACTACTTACAAGGGATGCTACGTTTGCATTCCCGGCCGGATGCACGTAGGCACCTTTCCGCCGGGGTTGCTTACACTGCTAAAATTGCACTAAGGTGCGTTTGCACCGTTACACTATTGTATGCAAAGAGTTCACAATTTTCTTTCATAGCCGATATCATACTGAATTACACAGATTGTTTCAATCCCGAGCATGAACCAAGCCAACAACTAGAAATAAATAATTTGAACGTTTACTTTTTCTTAAATTCAACGGCAAAGTGCTGGTCAAAGACCAATGTTGCGAATTTTTAATGGTTAAATCTTCACAAGATAACATAAAAACGTTTTTACGTCACTTTCCATGATCACTTTACAGTTTATTTTATTTTAATCATTTACGTCAATGTTTACTCGAAATTCGTGTTTCATATAATTTTACCGCTACTGATTACCGCTACCGCGTGTGTCTTAAAGTATCGCCACCGCGGTAAAGTAAAGGAAAATCTAAGTTTACCCGGTAAACTTGGATTTTCGGTAACGCTTTACCCGTTAACGGTAAAAATTTTTTTACCGCATTCACCCCTGGTTGAAACTTCGTTTTCGCAAGGACAAAACCGTTATATATATATGTTTTTTGCCCGCTGTTTGAAAGAATTACGAACTTGTTTAATTCTTGCCAAAACGCAGTTGCACGCGGAGCGAGATCTTGAAATGGCGGCTGTTCCCCTAGCGCCTCTAGTGACACGACCGTGAACCCTTATTCGGAATAAGCTTTATAGTGTACACAGCGATAATTTAATCGTAATACTATTTGATCAAAGAAAAGAAAGTTCACTTTGCATTTTTTTCCACTTGGGCGTACAATGCTCCATTAATTAAATTATGTTTTACGCGAACGGGTACAACACAACAGCTTCCACTTTTGTTTCGTTTTTGCCGTCGCATTGACTGCGATGAAAATGTACTCTTGGTGTAGTCAGTGCATTCGTAGTATCGCTATTTCCCCCAATTTCAACGTACGGTTCGTCGTTTGAGCAACAAGTTCCATCAAATGCCGGTTTTGAAGCAGAATTCGAAGGAAATAAGATTAATTCATCGTAAATCACACCATCGTCTACGAAAGATCTTCGGTCTTCACAGACTTGGCCGTTAATTGTAGGTTCAATACCAGGTTGCACTGCTGAGTAGGCTGGTAACTCGCTATAGACTGAATCAAGCGGCAGTGCAGCAAAACGAGGCGTCCTTTGGTGCTGTAGCAGACCCTCGGGTGCAGGTGTTCTTACAGTGGGTAACTCAAAAATAAATCGGCGACATCGGCTTACAAAATTTCCGCGAAAAACGTCACAGAAAGAATCATTTATCCTTTCGTACATATGTTCAGTGAATTTCGCTTTCCTAGCACAAAACAATGAAAAAGAACTACCTATATTGCTTCAATCCAATCTTGAAGAGTGCTTCGAGGTTTACCTTGTCTTTGCCCAGTAAAGGAAATACAGGACAACGCATATAGGAGCTACGATTGTGACTACAATGAGAAAAACAAAGCCTGCTGGAAGGTGTAGTTTGTTTGATTGTGGATCCTTTATAACTTTTTGTCTTTCAAAGACACACGTTGGAATAACATCAGGAATCCAAGCATACCCAGACTCGGTCTTTTCGCATTTTATCTCTTTTTTCCAGTAAAATTGTAGTCATTTTTGCAAGAGCACCACGCGGATGAATTAGTTCTGTTCACTACACCGAACGCAGGCGTTGCCGGTTTTGTACTACCGTTTCCTAGTGAAACAGTGATTAGGAATGAATCTGGAATATAGGTAGCGTAAATGAAATTATACTGTCAAGCGCCAGTCCTTCAATGGAGCAAATTCGCAATGTTCTCTCGCCTTTATTCCACGAAAACCGTAATTTTATGTCGTTCGGTCTCTTATTTAACGGTATTTGACAACAAAGGACTAAAGCTGCGCTATTTTGGGGTGTAAGTGAATAATTTTTGGAACTGCATTTTTGCCAGAACGTAGAATCATTCTGTTTATTGTATTCCACGCTGACTTCTATTTCGATTTGACTACCTTAATGCAGTAAAAATCATAACTTTATATTCAGCTATCGTTAGGCAATAGTGAGTTACTTATTTTTCCGATTTTCGCAAAGACTTCCAAAGGACCATCAAAGTCGTCGTGTAGAACATCCCTTATCAGAAGATCTGTCGGCTTTTGGTCGTTTAGTAATTCCAAAGTCACACTTATTTTTCTTTCGTCACGTTGAAAACTACCATTTTTCTTTTCGTCACGTTGAAAACTACCACTTCGTGGCGCTCGCATAATTTCCTTGCCCACAAAGTAGTCTTTGAAATCTTAAGTGAAAAATGCAAACAAATATACATTGCTTTTTGTACAATAGCTCAGCTGCTTACTTCAAGTTGGCGTTGTTATACTCCAAATTTCGTTTCCCATGCAAAGCACTTCTAAATTATACTATAATTATTTTGAGCATTCTTTTATTGCGTTGACCTTGCTTGTGTGTATTGTGTTGGGCAATTTGTTTCTTTAGGGAATATACGTTGGTATGTTGTCAGTGACCTTGGGTCAACTTTGGTAGGAAGGTTGGATATTTGGGGATTAAAGAAGGGTGAGATGTGGCAAGTAAAAAAGGAGAGTCGAGAAGAGGGTTAATGGCAGAACGATCGGAGAGATTGGGTTAACGGTCTTGATGAGTTTCTGGAAGTGAGGAGCGGTGGTGTGTACGAAAGTGTTGAAGAGTAGACGTGGAAATTGTTAAAGAGCAATGGACACCTAAAATGCATTTTGAGATTTTGATGGATTCGTACAGTACACAGTATTCTAAGAACAGAGAATTTTGTTTCAGATTTTTCTGACCAACCGTTTCAGAGTTATTAGCAAAGTTTTGGCATTTTCGCGCCATGAGAAGCGTGAAGTCACGGAAGCCCTCCGCGCGAGAGAAGCGGCTTACGGGGGCTTGTTTATACACAGTGCGGTTTGATTTCCTCGTGTGTTTTATAGTTTTACTGGTTCAAAATGGCAAGTAAGCCTACATAATCAAAAAAGAGAAGGAATGGTAGCTTTTGCGTTGCTTACGGTTGTCGTAACAGAGAAAGTAAGACGGCTGACGTCAGTCACCGAGCACAGACGTGTCCCTTAGCGTTCCCAGTTTTAAACCTTTTTTCTGTGTCATTAGCAGTCTGTTATACCTGTGATTTTCACCATTTCATCTAAATCTAATTCGTTAAAGTTTGATACGGAACAAGAATTAATTCTACCCCAACTACAGAAGTGTTGAACGTTTTTCTAAACCCTTGTATGGTGACATGATGCGCTCACCTCAACCCTCCTCCCAAGGGAGGAAGGGCGATACACGTAGTGACTCGATAAACAGTGAAAATACTGCAGAAAAAATGGAAGAACAAACAACCTTCCGTTGTGAGCTTTGTGCTAACCCTTTCGTACCAGAATCGATCAATATTAAAGTTTGCAACGCGTGTACAAAATTAACGGAAAATAACGCATCAAAAACGGTTCTGATGGAACGACCAAAAAAAGAGTAAGAGACAATCCAAACACAGTCAGCTCTTACGAAATGCTCGAATTTCTAAAACACCAAAACGAAGAACTATTGAACAAAATGGCCATCCTCACTTGCAAAGTAGAGGACCTCCTACCCATTGTAGAATGTGTCCCCCAACTATTAGAAGAAGTCAAGTCCCTAAAAGAAATAATCAGCAAGCATGGAATTGAACTGAATCCTGCAGCATCTCCATTGGAAGGTCCTTGGTCTACAGTGAATCGGAGACGCCCTCTTCTTCAACCAGCTAAACCCGCGGCTCCCCTCAACCAACTTCATCAATCCAACCCTTTAAACACCCAAAGGAAACAAAAAGATGGACTCACGATCTACGTAGAACAACAAGACGAAGGAAAGAAGAAAGAAATAATGACAAGAGAAGACCTACTCAAGAATCTGGATAAGGACTTACAGAAAAAGTATGGCTCCAAAGCACCCAACGTTATACTGGCTCGCAAGACAAAAAAATACATTGAAATCACACTTGGAAGCGAACAAGAAAAAAATGAAACGGAAAACCTTCTTCGGAATACCACTCTTGATTCCCTGGGCCCAATAAAGACTATCCATCCTGAACCGCAAACCGATGTAGTGATTCACCAAATACCCAAACAATTCAACTACGAAGAAATCGCTCAGCACCTGACCAGGAAAAATAACGCCACACAACTTATATTCACCGTTGATTCACTACGATGGATCAACCCCGACAGCACAAAACCCTTTGGATCTCTCTTGTTTAAATGCCCGATGGCAGATGCTAAATTGAAGCTCTTAAACCGCGGCTATCTCTATGCTTTTAGCAGATCCGTCCAGGTGGAAGACCGCCGCCAAGAATCCGTCACTCAATGTTACAATTGCCAAAAATATGGCCATGTAGCTGCTTATTGCACAGAAACACAACCGTATTGTGGGAAATGCTCCAGTAGACACGCTACGAAGGACTGCCCCAACAACCAAAAGAAATGCAGAAACTGCGACGGCAACCACTACTCTTTCGACAACACCTACCCAATACGCATCTCAGAGAGGCAAAAACACAACTCTACTATTCATACCTAAAAGCCTACCTTGAACCTATCATGAACCAAACAATATCCGGAGAAATCCAGCCCATACCAACCTCGAGACTTCGCCCTGTGAGACTGCTACTACACAACATACGGAAAAGCTTCCAACAACTATCTGAAACTCTCCGAGAAGCAAACAACCTATGCTCACAAGCTACATTTATACTCGAACCTCCAGCAAACCTATTGGGAGTGTCAAACCAAGGATTCCACACTATACAACCGACAACAGAGTACGTCGGTGCATTGTACTTTAAATATAATCGGGCTCAACACATACAAACTATGAAATGCAAAGAGCTGTATACTATAACAAAGATATGCCTTCCACGAACTTTCCTCCTAATTCCACGAACCTATCCTCCTAATAACCGTGTATAGAAGGCACTCGAAGACACTATGGAGTTACTGACAGAAATATGGAAAGATATTGAAAATTTCAACTTGCTGATAATACTATGGGGTGACTTTAACGCCCATCACTGGAACTGGGAGGATAAGCAGCCCGATGAACCAGGACGTCAACTTCATGAGTTTGTTACTGAAAAAGAATTGATTTTGCTTAACTGTAGAAACGAGAAAACATTCCGCAATGAAAAAGGCCAATCTTCAACGATAGACCTGATATTTGCTTCCCAGGAAATATTATATATTATATGCTGAAATATATTATATGCTGAAACTACGGATCATGGAAGACGATGCATTTCCCAACTATTCCGACCACAGAGCCCTCCTCTTAGAAATCTTGATCCCAATAGAAGAAATAGCTAAAAAAGTGTGGAACTATAAGAAAGCGAATTGGTTTCAATTATGAAGTTCCCTTTCACAAAAACTGCAAACAAACCACGAACTCTTCGATATTAAAACGACGGATGAACTCGAATCCGCAGCCATTTATCTCTCGGAATCAGTTTATGAAACCGCACGTTCTTATATTCCCCAAAGGAAATTATCGAGTCGCAAAAATCCATGGTGGAACGAAGAATTATCAGGCTTACGTAAGTATGTGGCCTGTAGTTTAAAGTCCTATCGAATGTTCCCGACTAAAACAACTGAAAGTGAGTGGAAAGACCTACGTAATACCTACACGTCAAAGTGGCGACAAACACGGGAAAAATACTGGTCATCTCAACTAAATAAACCGGAAAAGCCGAACAATGATACACAATGATATTTTAGATCAGCTAATAGACAACAATGACGAACCTTTGACCACCCAAACAGATAAACTAAATTTCCTGGCAAAAGAAATGTTTGGTACGGAAATACAATCCACAACTACAATGAGGGACACCAGACATACTAGGAAAAGAAACTTTCATTCAACGAGACAAAGACAACAAGCACGCTTAACCCACGAAGAACTTACAGAAATTGTTCAAAACCTACCTCCTTTAAAAGCATCTGGTGAAGACAATATCCAGCCCATTATAATTAAAAGAACATGGGACATTACAGGGAAGTATGCAACCAAACGTTTCCATGCTAGTATTGACCTAAGTTACTTCCCGAAAGTCTGGAAGGTGGCCAAGGTACTCCCTATTCCTAAACCTGGAAAAACGAACTACTGTACATGCAAGAGTTTTAGACCCATTGCACTTCTGTCCCACGTTGGAAAAATATTAGAGAAAGCCGTAGCCAAGAGGATTAAGTTACACTTAGAATCTAAAAATTTGCTTTCATGTAACCAATGGGGCTTTATACCTCACAGATCTACAGTAAATGCGCTTCTCTCCTTATCTGATGCGGTATTGGAAGGTTTCGACAAACGGAAAGTCACCTCGGCTTTACTGCTAGACATCGAAGATGCATTCAATAACGTTAACCACAAAAAACTAATAGCGAAAACAAAAAAGAAAAAAATTCTACCTATAATAAGTAACTGGTTAAATAGCTTCCTAGAGAAAAGAACTGGATTCCTAACTCACAACTCGGAAACAAGCGAGAAATTTAACATCCAGAAGGGAGTTCCGCAAGGCTCGCCACTTTCGCCCATACTCTTCCTTGTGTATATTGACGACGTTCTCAACCTTCTGAAATCTAAACGTATTATAACTCTAGCATTTGCGGACGATTTAGTTCTTATTGTGTCTGGGTCGTCAGGCCTTGTCAATGTAAAATTATTAAAAAGTGCGATTGAACATATGGAAAAATGGGGCAAACACCTAAGCTTCCACTTTGCAAAACATAAGCTGAGCTCATCCACTTTACGAGAAAAAGGGTTATTGATACCACAACACTTGCATGGAAAGACAACCTAATTGAACACAAACAAGGAGTTAGATACCTAGGGCTACGGTATGATGGGAAGTTAAACTGGTCAGTTGTGAGTTTGTGTCCAATTGGTCAATTGGTCAATTGTCAAATGTGAGTTTGTGTCCAAAAAAGTCATTACTCGGTCCGTATCGACCTCTTAATTTCGACCGGTCAGTAACCACCTTAAATAACAATTCCCACTCCGAAACAACGGACACCGTTTCCGCATCGCGTGGTCTTTTAGGGCATCAGGACGATAAAACTACAGAATTTTTTTAGTCGTTTCCGAAGCGTTGAGACATTTGTGGATATTATAACGCAAAAATGGTGATTATTTCCAGCGGTACCGTTCACCTTTCAACGTTGAACAGAAATTTTATATTCACATCAAGCATTACCAAACTGTGGTTTAAATGTCGGTGAGACATCAGACTTGCTTCTCTGTAAACACGAAAGAGCACATGGGATTTGGAGAAATACCCGGACTGTTTTAATGCGAGAGTGATCGAAATATGCACGGACTTAACGACCAACCTAATAGAATGAATGGGAATTCTCTAGATTGGAATTTGCATGTAATTCAGGAATCAGCCTCGGAAGGTTTTCTGCTTCCTTTAGTGAGCGTAGATGCATCTCTTCTTGTGACGCCTTTAGGAGCAGATTTTCAAAATCTCGATACGGACCCCATTATCTTTCCGATTCTGATCGGATCGCAATACGGATTCGCGATCTAGACCTGACCCTGATCATGTTCTGGATTAGATCTAATCTTGAATGGTCATGATTTAAGATCTCAGTTCTGGGGCGGTAATTCCCAATGAAAACGAATCGAACGTCTCAGTAAGGAGTTTCGAGCGACTCAACAAAAGTTGGCGAAAAACATTCCGGACATATAACCAATATACAAATGATTCTTATTCTACCGATTTATGATCAAGAATAGCATAAAGAAACATTCTTATAAGAATATCGTTTTTCGTAGTTGAAAGCTTCTCAAGGTGTTTTAGTATGCGGTTAGTTTGTTGAAAAGAGAGCCAATAACGTTTGAGATTCGCAAGACTAAATTTACAAATGATTTACTTTCCATACTTACGTTAAATAATAATCGATCGCAATTAGTGAAATAGCTACCACCATAAGAAGCAAAAATTACCGAGTGTACGCATGTAAACTGGAATACAACTCAGTCTGTGCTTCTAACTGTGGAAGGGAAATTGTACGTGACTTTCAAGGACTATGCCTTACAATTATTTCGGTGAATCTTGAAGTGCAGCTTCTACTTCAAATTGAAGATTGTTTTCTAGTTCTACGCCGATCCTAAAATATTCCTAAAGCCACGCCACTTAAATTTGGCGGTAGGATAAGAAAGCTTGTAGCAGGACCATGATCCTAAAAAGGCGTAAATTAATGGCTTCAGTACACGACCACTTGGCTGTTCGATTAGCGATGTTTTGGGCACAACAGGCTCAAACTGGTATGCCTTCACTAAATTGAATGTAACTGCCACGGGAATTGAGAATGTTGGGTCCCTTTCCGTCCCTTCGTCCTCTGTACCGTTGTTTCTATAAAAATAACTTATCTCCTCCGTTGATTCTGTCATTTTAATGGGGTTGGAGTATCACTATTACGTTTTGTGTACACAAAAACACTGGAAGGTACCGCGCCAAGGCAGCGAGGGGTGCTTCCGTGAAATCACGGTATCACGTGACCAAGCTGGGCCAATGAGAAAAATGCCAGATTTGAATTTCATATTTCTTATTTCTAAAATAGCTTCGTGGTTATTTCGCACATGGAAAAAAGAAACATATATCCGGGAACTAGATTTTTCACTCTATTTTATAAGACAACGTTGTTTATTGCTGGTAGCTCAAGAAAATGATAATATTGTTGTAGCTGGAAGAGTTGCCGAATTCGAAAGTAAAAAAAGGTGCTCACGTCGATTTTGGTGTGTCCATTTCTTCTAGAGAGGAATGTTTTTGGAAATTTTACGTCAGTTTTTTCTAAATTAATGGCCATCGATGAAAAGTATTTTTTTCATACGTGCGGATGATTAAAGTTGAGTTTTTTGAAATACTGGAACTCGTCAAGAACGACATCGAGAAGAAAACTAATGTTCGAGAACCTATAGACCCAGAAGAAAGGCTCGTGGTGACGCTACGCTTTCTATCCACTGGTGAAAGCCAAAAGTCATTATCTTACCAATTTCGATTGGGTATGTTTTTATATATTATTGTAACCCTGATTAATACATTGCGTTTAGGCCGACCGACACTTTCTGAAATACTATCCGAAACATGTCTCGTAATCTGGAAAAGAGTTGGAGCTAAATTTATGCCTAAGCTAACGCAGCAAATCTACGCCTACTCCATGCAAAATTTCTGGGAACTATGGAACTTTCCTAATTGCTTTGGAGCAATCTACGGGAAGCATGTACGTATTATGTGCCCACCTAAGTCAGGATCGGAATATTTCAATTACAAGAAATATTACAGTATGGTCCTACTGGGTGTGTGCGATGCGATGTATCGTTTTTTATTGATTGATGTTGGCGCACCAGGTCGCCTCGGTGACAGCAGCGTTTTTTAACTCGACATTTGGAAGGCAGTTCCTAGCCGGTATGCTCGATCTTCCAGGGGCAAGAAATCTTCCCGGTACATCCACCGAAGTTCCGCCACTGCTCATTGGAGATGACGCGTTCCCCCTTAAATCAAACCTAATGAAGCCACATGGTGGTAATCTGACATTGAAACAACGGATGTTCAATTACAGGTTACTAGTTTTTCTATTTTGATATATGAACCAAAATTAATTACAATTTTACCGGAAGTTAGGCTTTCCCGGGCAAGAAGGATAATTGAAGACACTTTCGGGATCCTTGTTGCCCGTTGGCATATATTGAAAACAGAAATCAACTGTTCGCTGGAGAACACAAGATACGTGATTCTGGCTTGTTGTTCGCTGCATAATTATTTGCAGCGAGACAGGGCATTTCCAGATTCGTTGGTAGACAGAGAAAATACCGAAACGCACGAAGTGATACCCGGTGACTGGCGAAACATGGGCAGTGAAGAGAACTTGGATGACATGAGTAACAGCATGCCAACCGATACCCAAAGAAAACAGGTGAAATCAGGGATCTGCTAAAGTACTTCCAGTACAGCGAGTCTGGCGCTGTGCCATGGCAGCGTCAGGTAGTTACACAGACGGCTTCCAAATCGTGCTGATGTGTAGTGTGTGAAAAATATTTTCTGATGCTGTACCAGGCAAAAGTATTTCAATCTTTGCTTTTCAAATGTAGTCGTGTAGTGTGAGAAATTAACGTAAACCAGAATTTTTTCTTTTAAAAGTTGCACTTTGTAATTATACCATTTGCACATCTAGTTCTGGCCAAGAAAATAATTTCGTTTATTTTGTACATGGCCATGGTCCTGGCTGCATCAGTTAGGTGTTCTAGCTGACTAGCAACATGCTGTTCAAATACAGCACACTCCGACAGAACTCGTGCACAAGCTAGAGCGGATGCCACATATGATGAAAGGGCACACGCCGCATCAGCAAAATGTGAAGCTATTGTCACGCAATATTAGAGCACTCGATAAATGGGGATTTCGGCTAAACCTCCAATTTTCCAAAGAAAAAACTAATACATGTCAGTAGAAAACGAACGGAGGAGATCGCTCTTCTTTTGTGGGATCAAACAACTGTTTATCCAAAGAAATCAGTTCGCTACCTCGGTCTTTACTATGACTACCAATTACATTGGACAAATCACATATCCCACCTAATCAACCAGTAAAACTTTTCTCTTATACGCATTCGTCAAATAACTAACTGGTGTAAAGCTGTAAGCAGCAAAGAATTGAAAACCCTTTTTCATGCAACGACGATCGCTAAACTCCTTTATGGCTACCCCGCATGGTGCAACGCAACGAACTCGGCCCTCCGCCCTCTTTACCAAATTATTAGGCGAGGTATGCTCCTGATTACGGGAGCTCTAAGAACTACACCAACAGCCTCCTTTGAGGTGGAAACAGGAATACCCCCAATCGAACTTAAGCTGATGAAAAGTCAACTTAATCACTACGCAACGAAGAACTGGGAAAAATGGTCCACCACTCAAGTTCCACCCAAACGGAAAAGCTATATGTCATGCACCGAAAGAACACGATTAATTATTTCTAAAGCATGGGAAGGAACCCCAAGTTCCCTAAATGATGCAAAAATGCGGATTTCTCGATTTTTGCTGAAATGTAAAGTTTGTAAAGTTTACCTCAAGCGCATTAAAAAGAGTGATAGTGACAACTGCACTTGCCAAGCTCAAGCCAAACAAGACGTCCCACATCTTTTAATTCACTGCACCAAATTAAACAAGGATCGCGCTAAGTTGCTGAGGCAGCTATCTCTCTTAAAAATTCCTTTTAACCCAAGTAAAATTCTATGTGACCCAAGAACCTTTACAGCCTTATCAACATTCGCACAGAAAATGAAAGAAATGTCACAACTGTGAAGCTGCTCAGACCCCCACCCCCTTCCAACCCTACTTTCCCCTTTCCCCACTCCTCCCCTTCCCACCCTTCCTATCCCTGAGAGTAGGTGAGAAATACTCCTCTCCCTATCCTTCCCTAGTATGACCTTTTTTAGTCTTAAGTACGCATGTAATAAAGACTGATAATAAAAGAAACCATCAACAGGCGGAAGCCTACGATGGATTCATTTTGAAAAAAGAGCTTATGCTCTGGAAAGTGAAGTGGGAGAAGTCTTTACAAGAAGATGGGCTTTCTTTTGCGCTCTCCGCATTTAAGGCATGCAATTCAGATGTTTCCCAAATGTTAAACTCTTACTGAGTGTCGTCGCAACATGGCCAGTTAGCACTGCGACAGCTGAAAGGAGCTACGTGAGTTTAAAAATGCTAAAAACCTGGTTAAGGAGTACAATGGGTGAAGAAAGCTTCACAGGCCTAGCTCTCCTTTTTTTACCTATGAGAAAAGTAGAACAATAAATAGCACAAATTATTAAAAAATTACTATCTAAATAGTACTTTCAATATTGATGAGATTTGTTGTTTTTAGGCACAAAAATATAACTAGTTTTAGTTCCCTAAGTTTGTTAGTTAGAATTACCAGTTAGTATGTATTGGGTTGGTCAGAAAGTCCGAACCGCTCTTCGACCACTTTCGCATTCAGACAGCCCTATTATTTATCTCTGCGCGCGTCAATTTTATTTGTTTATAAACTAGCAAAAGGGATCTCTTAGTGACATGTTTGCCAGCTTGGTCATTCTTGCCTTCAAAACAAAGTTTTTATCCAACGCAGAAAGATGAGCGATACCGCTGGAAATTATTGCAGTGTTTTGCGTTGTAATTTTCACAAAGGACTCAACACTTGGGAAATGACTGAAAAAATGTATGCAGTCTATGATCTTGATGGCCTAAAAGAACGTGTGGTTTGGAAATTGCTTGCGCGGTTTTGAAGTAGAAATTTTTGCATGGAATTAGGTGACCGACCGGGTCGCCTAAAAAGAGGAAGTTAAAGAGGACGATACGGACAAAATAACCACTTTGCTGGACATAATCCCACATTTGACAATTCACAAGATACAGGAGGTTGTTGGTTTATCACAAGAAAACGTTGCAAAACACCGAAATCCGCTGGATAGGTGAAAACGTTGCGGACCGCTGGACGTGCGACTTCCGCACTACCTAAGCAATATATTGCGTGCTAGTTATTTCAGAATGAAAATTAGGATACATTTTTTGGGATGTTCTAAGTAGCAACCTCATTACAGTCCTTACATTACTTCAGAAGACTGCAATCTTTTCCGCTCTCAACAAAATTTCTTCATGGAAAAAAATCGCAAATCTGGAGGCCATAAAATAACCCTCGATCAGTTTTTTGCACAAAAATAGAAGACGTTCTTCGAGAATGGAATATGTGATCCACCCAATCGTTAAGCTAAAGTCACCAAACAAACTGGTGCATACATCGTTGACCAAACTTCGGTACGCACAGAGAAATTAAATATCAAATTTGGGGTAAAAGTCGGTTCGTGCTTACTGACCAACCCAAAATATTCTAATTATATTTTATTAAAAATATAAAATTCAAACTTTATTAGCTATTCGTAGTTTCAAGTCGTTAATCTTATTTAAATTTAGTGCCACTAATGTCGACTCCTCCAAGTTGTAGCGGTGGGAAACACCCCAAAGACATTGCAACTTTGATGAAACCGAACGAACTTTCGCATCGTACGGTGGACATAGACTTGTTAGAGGGGTCAGGCTAAACGTCGATGTGATATCAATACTGTATACATTATGTTTTTCACATATATTGAAGTCACGGTAATTAAATTGTATATGTTATGTTAGAAATATAGTATTACTGTTTTCCTCTTTTTACTGCGTTAAAAAAGATTTTTATTAACTTTAACCAACTACCAGAGCTGCATATCGCTCGTTTTGAAGCGAGCGCACTCGCTCTCCACTCGCGATTTTCAAAAAAGAGCGCGCTCGCGTATATATTTTTTTAAAAAACACACCTATGTAAAACTATAGTATATAAATAACTAAATAAAACATATCATAAATAAAAAATAGAGAAAGGGTAAGTTAAAAGATAAAAAGAAAGCAGTATTGTTTTATCAATTTGTGCTACTTCCATTTTTCATACGTTTCTGGTCTTACTTGGCTGTTACAGTGTACGGTAGTTAATCTAGTCGTTCCCGTTTTTGTTTGTATGCAGTGCAATTAAACTTGTCCGTTCATGTCCTGCTTTCAGTGAACTTTGACGCATGTTTTTTCCGCTTCCTTTGAAAAAAAGTATAAAGTAGTTAAACTCGAGATTTTTTAAACTAATTAGCTGGCAGAAAACTTTGGCCTAGGCCGTTGATCAACAAGAATATTAAATAAGTTCATCTGGGTTTTAAAGGAACTAATTATAGTTTCACTCGTTATTAAAAACTTCGGCTTCGGTTTCATTCAATTGCTTTATTCAACTTATAACTGAGTGCACTCATATGCTCCGCGCACATAAAACGGGCCCAAAATCGATTTTAGAAAATGATCCTACTTCACTTCAGTAACAAAATTAACGACGACCAGAATCATTTTGAGCCTTGTTGGCTTTTCTCTGAATGGGCAATGGCCACCAAAAACGCATATAGAGATTTTGAAGGATTATTATAGTATACATTATTGTTAGGGTACAGAATTTTGTTTCGATTTTTTGTGACCAGCCGCTCTGGAGATATTTATTTCCAAAGTTTTGGCCTTTTCCCGCCATGAGAAGTGTGACGTCACGGAAGCCAAAATTTGAATTCCATGGACAATGGATACCAAAAGTGCAAATAGAGATTTTGATGGATTATTATACTACACATTATTCTAAGCATAGAGAATTTTATTTCGATTTGTTCTGACCATCCGTTCTGGAGACACT
>JAHZNP010001102.1:7062-26598 GCA_020615345.1 Triops cancriformis
GGGGGGGGGGGGGGGCGGATTAGTATGCAATTTTTTTGGACATTTGCTCATTCTCCTATGTTAACCATTATAAAAAAAATTCGGTGGGGGGGTTAACCCCATAACCTCCCTGGGTTCGGGCTTGGTTGCATGCCTTTGCACTAACTAAGTTTATAATAATTGAGCTGACTAAGTTGAATTTAAAAATTTAAGTAATCCAAGGCAAAAATTGCGGTTTCAAATCTCGCCTAGGTTAAATGAAAAATAAGTTAAGAGTAGATTAATTAAGTTAACGTAAATTATATTAAAGTAAACAAGTTATAGTAGCTTGAAATTCAAAAAGGTTATAGCCATGTAGTCATGTTATCCACAAGAACGGGTTAGGAAAGGCTTAAAGCCACAGAGCCCTCTCTTACACGTGTTCTGAATAAGGATTCGAAACAGGATATAGAAGAATTAAGTCGCAAAACTGGGAAATAATTTATCTTGACTAGTTTTCCTTTCACATTGTACAGTTTAAAACTGTAAGAATAACTTGCTTTGAAAATTATCTTTTCTATACGATGTGAATTAGTTGGATTTGCTAACATATTTTTATTCAACTGAACACATTTGCCTTTACCTTTCATTTAACCAGGTCTGGTTAAGAGTGGCAGTGCGTTTACCCTTTGAGTTCGAAACACGTGGACTTTTTCCGAGAAAAAGTCGCGCTCGGGAATCTTTTGTTTTGAGTCGAAGAATGTGAACAAAGACCTATGAATGTAGACAACAGACTACACTTTTTAATGCATCAAGCAAACATATACTACTTCGCTCTTTCTTTCACTCTCAAGGTGAGCAATTGAATATTTTCTATATTCATGTACACAAAAGAACTCAGCTCACGCACACTGAAAGCGCAGGAATAAAATTCTGCAACAATACAATACGGTAAATGGTATTTACCAAAATGACATCGATTTTCCATAAAAGTTTTCGGGAGTGGTGTTATAAGGGTGTTTGTGCATGTAAAGATTACATGTGCAGTGACACTTCTGTATATAGTTTGTTCCAAAATACGCAAGCCACGAACGGACGATCCGAGCCAGTCATCCAATTGATAAGGGAAATCGTAGTCGACAACAGAAAGCTTCTCTAGTGATAATGGTGTTCCACTCCATTTGTAACAATGGGCGTCTTCAAGATGGATCTTAACGCAGTACAAAGTAAGACTCTGAGCCTGCAAGCTGCAACACCCTTGACAAGATCGGTAACTCCCTGACACACCAAATGCCAAATGTATTTCCAAGAGCGAATGTAAATACAGACGATACTAGTTGAGCACGGAAGATGTCTCTACTTGCATTTAAAGGTCAGACTCGATCATCGCAGTCCAACTTTTCTACTCGGCTACGAAGGATGCCAGTCACCAAGTCAAGCGAATCTTCGCCTTCCAGTTCAAGATCAGTAAGTGTAAGGGCAGAGAGACATGGGGACGAGCGGATGCAGGTAATAGTGGGTTTCAGGAGAGAATATCTGCCCCATCCAGTGGCGTAACCAGGATTTCATTTCGTGGGGGGGGGGGAGTTTCGGAGGGGGTTTTGCTATGCAATTTTTTTGGACACTTGGTCATTCTCCTATCTTCCCCATTATAAAATAAAAATTTCGGGGGGGGGGGGGGTCGAACCCCCCCCCCTAAATACGCCCCTGCATATCGAACAACTTGTAATACGGTATAGACAAAAGAATTATTTTTCGTTAAGAAAACTTCTTCATGTATTTCACGTCTGCCAACAACACCCTTCGCGCAACAATGTCTTTAGTCCCTTTCGGATGACTCCCGACTCCGTTTGGACCGTTTCCGCTTATGACTTGAAGAGCTGGAAGGCGAACGGCTGCCGCTCCTGTGCCGTCGCCGACGGTCCTTGTCATCCCGCGAGGACTTCTCTCGATCCCGGTCACGGTCTCGCCTTGAATCCCTTTCCCGATCTCTGTCCCTCTCTTTCTCTCTATCATCCTTCTCTCTGTCACGATCTTTATCACGTTCTTCCTCGTCTCTTCGTGACGATCTAGTACAAAACATCATATTATAAGCACCACCTTTGCAATGTCAGCCTATCAACATATAAACTGCCTTCTGTCATTTTGCAAACACTTCGGTGCCATCTATAGAACACGTGTCGCCATTTTTGCGTTACCGCAGTGTTCGCCTCAAAAGTGTACAAGATCACGCGAATTAGCTAGAAACTCGAGTCGAGCCTGCTCTTCCAACATGGCGGACGGTTACTTGGTTTTAACTTACTTTTCTCTTAGCCTATCGTCTCTTTCATCCCCGTCGCCGTGACCACGCGGAGGCGGGCCCATGCCAGGTAAAATGGGTGGCGGGACAGACAAATTCGCCCCAGGCCAACCAGGCTACCAATAATTCCATTATTAACACTTAATCTTCATAATTTCTAAAATAATAGTATTAATTACCTGTGTTCCCCATTGTGAATCTTGCGTAGGCTCAAAACCACTATAATACGTCGATTCTTGTTCGGCAAAATACTCGCTTCCGTACGGATCCATGAACCTTTCGAAAAAATTCAAAATGTTAAACAACATTAAAAATAAAATTATATAAAACTTCTAGAAATTAAGTCGGTAAGTACAACACCCTTCCAAAACTGAAAAGGAAAACAGGACGACAAAAAATGAAACAAGGATAGAAAAGACGGATAAATTATAAAATTAAAAAAAATCAATGAAAATTATGAAAATGCAATATAAAGCGTATTACGGAGCAATCGTCGGCACAATCAAAGGCGTTCCGACTACAGTCGGAATGGTGGGGATATCGAAGGGCGGAATGCCCGGTGGCGGTACGCTGACGTCCGGTAACGTCGTCTTCCGACTGTATTCGCGTTTCTCGGCCGTCATGACCTGAATCGCGCTCTCAGAGGTCGCTGCCGGAGCGTCGCGGTCTCTTTCCCGGTCGCCTCTATCGCCCCGATCGCGGTCCCTGTCACGACGTACCGGCACATTGCCCCCGATGACGTCAATGCTGCCTGCCAACTTCCGCGCCGGGGGCGGACCCGCTTTCTTCACCACGCCCACACCGGAATACTTGGAGTTTTCGTTGACAATGGCGCCACCTGTCGCTGATCCCGAGTTGGCCAATGCCTGGAAGAAAATATTCGAAAAATTCGTACGTCAATGCATGAATACCTTTGAAAACGAGAAAACCTATAATAAAATATAAATAATTTATTGAAAGGTTAAAACGTAATTACAAAAAAGTGAACTTAAAACAGAGAAATGAAAAATACGAAAGTTTTGAACAAAAAGAGTTGGAAAATAATTATAGCAAAATACGAATAAATGCATCAAAATAACAAAATAAAAATATAAAACTAGGAAATAATTATAGAAATATATTACAGTTATACTGTTAGTTACTACGGTAGCACTGTTTGTTATTGAGGAATAAATTACTTTCGCGATGGGTCCCATGGCGGGCGTAAGTCCGGTGCCGGATTCCTGCGTTCTCATTCGCTTTTGGCGCTCGCAGTAAGCTTGCCATGTGGCCTCATTGAAGCCGTAATTGAAGTAATCGGTGATATCGGCACCAGGTTTGCGCCAAGGTTTATCTTCCAACGAATCTATGTTGAATTCGTGGGCGGGAACACCGTTGATCATGCCCACACCTTCGAATTCATCTGGCGTGAACTTGCAAATGAACCAAGCGTCAGTATGTATCGCTACAAATTGGAATTGTGCGTTGTTTTTACTTTGCTTTTGTCGCCAGTAGCAACAGGAGCCGCGCCTCGCTTGACGTTGAAATTCGTGTAAGCGGTAGGACCGGTTTTGATGTCGCCGATGACGATATTGACGTCATCGTCGCTGTCTTCATCGTCGAAGTCTTCAATAGTCTCTAAACCGTCCTCGTCGACGTTTTTCTCAGGAACTCCGTCGGTTTCTCCATCTTCTCCGTCTTTCTTGGACTCATCTTCCCCTTCATGACATTGAGAAATGTAATTTAAGCGTGGTATACCGATTAAATTACCTTCCACCGAGGGTGCGACATCTTTCTCAGAAGCTTCAGGTTCGATATTATCCGCTGGAGGTTCATCGGAAGCTTCATCTGCTTTACTTTCGAGCTCTAACGCTGCTACATCCTAGGGGAGATTGTATTTATCTCCCGAAAACGTTCAATTGAAGAGGAAAATTACTTCAGTTTTAGGTAAAATTACGTCACTAGTGGGAACTAGGGTTGGTTCGCTAGTTTCAGCAGCTGTATTATCGTCATCATCGCCATAAAGCCACTGATCTTCGTTTGTTTCTGCGTCCGGGGCGGCCATTTCTGTTATGATTGAAGTTCGCGCGATATAAGAATCGATTCCAAGGTATCGAGCTTCTCGTCAGGAACCCTCGTTATAATATAAACGAGTACGTCGAAATCACCCATAGTGGTAAGGAAACACTTGTTTTATATGATCAGGATAGCTAAAGGCTTCTCCGAGTGCCGTCTGCCTTTTGCGCTCCTCATCGGCAAGATAACAGCAGCCAAGTCGAGCGATTTGCTGTCCAGGCGTGAAGCGGCATAGGACATAAATATTGCTTTAAATGAAAATGAAGTTTTTTAGACGCGTTCTTCTAGTTTCTTCAGCAGTTTGGGCTTCCATTCCACTAGTCAAGTAATTATATATTTCATTTAACAGTTTCTTGTACGAAAATCAGTTCTAAATATTATTATGAAATTATTTTTGTTATGTTATGTAATGTTGTGTATCCAGATGTTCGCGCGAGCGCACGCTTTTTGACTTTTCACAATTGGATAACCTAAACGAATGGATCGAGTCATCCGACACGGTGCGAGTGCAAGGCATGTCCAAAGCGACGTTCGTTCTCCAGAAAACGAAGCAATTCCAGCGCGCCATTTTCTTCGCGCTACTCAATCCGCAACCGAACGGCGCCGGCTTTGCGGGCGTCAACATCCCAACGCAACTCAATCTTCAAGAGTACCACAATCTGCAAATCCAGTTACGGGCACAGGGCGCGAATCGCAACTTTAAGATTGTTTTACGCCACCACCAACAAGTCGGCGACGCGTTCCCGGCTTACGAGCAAACGTTCTGCGTTCCGACGTCGCCGGATTTTACAACCATCTTTCTCCCCCTGGCGGATTTTAAGCCTTATTTCCGCGGAAAACCTTTGAATGAATCTGAAGTGGGTTCCTTGGACCTTACGGACGTCACCAGCCTCGGAATTCAATTGTACGGCGGAGTTTATTCCCCAATTAAGCAATCGGGGCCCAGCACGCTTGAAATCGACTGGATTAAAGCAACTAACTGAATGTACGGAATATTGTTCTTTAATAAGTGGGCAGTAACAAGCCGATATGGCCGGTATCTGCCCCATTTTTTATGGACACTACACTTAAAAAGGGAGACTGGGGTCGGGAAAAGCATTAGATTAGTAAAGTGTAGTAGAATCATCTATCCTACGGAATCATTGATGATTCAGAACGATTTCGAGGGGGAGTTGAACTCTTTAAACGCTTTCGATACTTTTTGCACTTATTTTGTTACTTACAACATTTTTTGTATGAAGAATGTTTCGGGATCAGTCTAAGCGAATGAAATTCTGTACATTGCCGGTGCCCTTGTTAACGGCGGAATTGTTTCGGGGTATTGTAAGGGGCTAGTGGACCAAACGAGATAACTTTTGTGGATATAGTTTTTTATCTGTATTTATAAGAAATACAAGGGAAACTGTGTTTGCTATTTCATGTGTTGTGAACAAGGATATGATGGTGGATTTCGAAGATTATTGTAGTTGAATGTTGACGGCTTGCAGGGCATCGACAGCCCAAGAAGGATAGTCGCGTTTGGGGAACATTTTCAACATGAACTCGTTGACAAATTCTGGGAAGCGCCCATCAATAATACTCTGCCGAATGTTTCTCATCAACCGCAGCTGAAAGACACAGAAAAACGTTTCAAACTCTGCAAATATTCGACAAAATATTAAAGATTTCTAGGTGACACAACTATAGTGCCTAGATGGGCTAATTTGGGAACGTAACGTCGCCATATTAGGTAACAATGATGCCAGCTTCACGCCATTTTGCATTTCACGCAACGTCATCGATGCCCAATATGGCGCAAAAATGACGTTATCAATGTCCACTTTCGCTACCTGCATCTTTGACAATGGCGGACGCAGGTGAATCGGTAAAGAATACTTAACAGATACAGAACGTTTCCTTCATTTAATGAGAACTGCGAAACAAACGCGTAAAATCGTTACATCACAGAATTGCCAATGAAGATCGTCAAAAATTTTTGTCTTGCCGGGCCTGTTGCTATGGCCACTAGCTGACATTCCCTTTCTGCCAACGGAATTTCATAATCCTCTTTCATCGAGGTGGTCAATAATGGTCGCTGGGTAAAGGAATTTGAAAGACCTGCGCTGATAGGTTGGCATGCAAAAAGTTTGAAACATCCCAAAATTACCGCAAAAATTACATGTCCCCCCCCAAAAAAAAGTGTGATCTGCACTTTTGAATTTTGATATCAGTTAATAAACTATTCAATTACTTGGTAAGCGATATTGTGAACCGTAACTAAATTACAGGCCACGGGTTCCAATGTGACGATACTGTTCAAATAAGCGCGCGTGTGTTTCTTACACGTGGAACAATCGCAGTTAGCGTCAATAGGTTGAAAATCTGTTGCATAAATCTTCTGTTTAAGGTTCAATTGCCCGTGATCCACTAATGCTGATCCAAACCTCTACACAATGCACAAAAAATACATAAATATTAATACTTTCTTTTTTACTTATAGCGAACTTACGGCAGTGCGACTTGGAAAGACACAGTCGAACATATCCGCCCCCAAAGCGGAGCAAACAACCAAATCTACTGCAAAACCCACGCCCATCACGTATCTCGGTTTGTCCTGCGGCAATAAATCCGTCGACAAATGCACCATTCGCCAAAACTGATCTTTCCCTTCACCCCCACTATGATCGGAAATGTCGGTTACTTAATAACGAATGAATTGAAGGTAGAGCAGACCTTAATCCACCAATCGCAAAGCCAGGAACATCACGTTGCGTTAATTGTTCCACACTCTGACGCCGAAGCTCCGGATCTAGGCCGCCTTGGACGATCGGGAACAAATTCTGACGTTCTGGGTGTTTGTGGGCCTTCAAACAACGGTCTAACCATCTCGTCGTCCTAGAAATTGTGAGTGAATAAAAAATAATAAAAATTATTCTGGTTGGCAAGTAACTTTTGCTAAATTGGATCTTTTGATGAATTACAGAACTTATGGACAATATCACTACTTTAAAACTTTTCTCTGTTTTATCTGAAAATCAGTAAGTATTGAGAATCCACAGGAAAGACTCTACTGGTTGAGTATGACGGTTGCATAAATAACAGAGCTGGAAGCATTTCCACGTGAAGAGGCTTTTTTAAACGTCAAACTCGACCTTCTTGACTTGAAAGGTTAGTACTGTACGTCGCTGACATCCAGCAATCTCACTTCCTATAAGGAACCAAATCTAGGAAACCTAGGGGGGGGTTACAATACTTGCTCGTGTAATACCATAGGCGAATAGCATCTCCGAAATCTTCGATTATTACCTGTGCATGGCTTCTTCCACCCGGGGGCCCGAAATGGTTGAACTCACGACGTCATCCAATTGCATGATAATGTCGGCTCCAATGCTGTTCTGGATTTCGATCGACCGCTCAGGCGTTAACATGCATTCTTTGCCGTCGTAAGGCGACTTAAATTTGACGCCTTCTTCGGTAATTTCTGCCAATTCCAACAGCGAGACCATTTGAAATCCGCCCGAGTCTGTTAACAGCGACCGGGGCCATTTCATGAAGTTGTGAAGACCGTTGAAACTGTCTAGAAGTTCTGGACCCTAGCAACAAAATAACTCCCGTAAATTCTATTCTTAATCATTACTAAAAAAATGAAATAAAAGGATTGCTTACTGGACGCATTCCAAGGTGATAGGTGTTACCCAACATTATTCTGCAATCTAATTCTTCTAACTGTTCGGGTAGAACGCCTTTCATAGTCCCCTGGACACAAATTTCAATAATAAGCTTTCATATTTTTCACAATTTTTCATATAATACTTGTGTTCCGACGGGCATAAAAACAGGTGTCTCAACGGTAGAATGAGGTAAAATCATTACACTCGCTCGAGCCTTGGATACTGGGCATTTCGCTATTACATCAAACTGTAAAGCTTTTTTAATACTACTTTCTGTGACCATCTTTAACCGGTTTATTTTCCCACCGCACGTGGCCATGCACTTGAATGTTATTGTCTTACACGCAACGCACGGGTAGATGGCACTTGTCTGCTTAATTAATGCACTTTTTCCCTGTAGTACAGTATAGCTTCTGTGCCAATAGCGGAATCCACTGCCCTGAAACTAGAACCAGTCCTTGTTAAGCCATACTAGGAGTAAAAACGAGTACAAAAGACTCCACAAAGTACTTGTGAACTACAAGCGTTTTTTATAGTCAGAGCATGAAACATAGAGAAAGGATACATCTGGGCTGGCCCAACAAGTTCGACCGGTCCCATGTCTTTCAGACTCTTAGGGTGCTTTCAGATTGACGGACTAAGAGGGTTTAAGGGGACTACGGCTGAGACCAAGGCTGGCTCAACAGTTAATTGATGAACAATGGCCTTTCTCTTCTGTTAGATACAGTTGTCAATCGCTGAATGTCACAAAATTGGACTGCGAAAAAGTGACAAATGCCTCCATTTTCCTTAATTACTTAGTTCCGGCCTACCTGCCTATCTGAAGACTGATACTCATATTGTGGACTAAGGAGAGGACTAGCTTAAGCTGCTTAGTCCTTCTATCTGAAACCAGCTTTACACAGACCTGTTCTCTCTCTATCTATTATGTATCTTTACTCTATAGCATGAGATTCAGGGTTCAAGTTGCAGCTCAGGGTTTACTATCATGCCATTCGCTTCACCTATCTCTCTGGAGTCTGTGATAGCGTAAGCGTCAGATAAATACGGTACGCAAAAAAATCGATAGAAATTGGCCGCTAATTGACAGCTAGTCATCAGTCTCTTTACGTTGAAATCATGGCTGATGCTAGTGCTGTTCCTAATGGAAATTCAACGCCCAACAACCCTCCAGATGATATTCCATGGTGGTTTAAGTATGCCGGACGGGGAATGGGAATAGTGGGAGGATTCGGTAAATATTTCCAGCGGTTACTTTCCATTTTTGAGTAACCTTTCACCAATCTCTTTATCTTTCTAGTGGCCATGATCCTCGGAGTATTTACATGCATCACAATTTACCCTATTTGTATTGTCGCTGGCATTTGGCAAATGTAACTATCAGCTTCATTTTTTTTAGAATAAGTTTCATAACTTACGTATTTAATGGCATTTTGGGGTTTCTAGACTTGCCGGCTTCATCGTGGTATTCATAGAAGCACCTTGCTGCTGCATTTTCATTGATTTTGTGCAAAACGTGACGACATTTATGGAAAAGCGCCCTTTATGGAACAAAGCCGCTTTATATATCTTGTAATTATCAAGCTTTCCTTGCGAAAACCAAATGTCCCTACGCTCTAACGCGTTAAGCTCTTAGATCGAATACCCGACTTTTCTCAGATTTTGTATAAAAAGTTCCTGAATATTCTCAGAATCTTTTTTACATGTCGCCACATTTTTTACTTATAATTAATTTTTTTAGAATAGAATGTTGTTAAAAGCATTTATATAATATTTTTTATCGTATGCATGTTACATGCATCTTTTCCAATTTTTTATGAATTTTTGCGAATTTTCAATCAATTCTTGGCTGTTACTCTAAAAATTATGTTTCGATTATAAACTCCTTTAACGCTTTACACATTCTCAAATTTTCTGAGAATTTTATCAAATTAATGATAGTTTTACTTTTAATTACAGTTTTTATTTATGATACTGATTAATTTATTTTTTTAGAATTTCCCTGCCATCCATTATTCTGTGCCCTGGAATGAGCACAATATTTGGGAGTGCGATGCTGTTCGCTACCGGTGTTCTTTACGGAGTTATGACACTGGGAAGAAAGTACGTTTAACAGACTTACACTTTTCTACTTAAGAACAGTCTTAAACATGAAGATTTTTTAACAACATTTTTTAATTAGGGCGAGTCGTTCCGAAATGTTAGCCCGTGCTGCGCAAACTGACGCGATGGGGAGTGGCTTAGTGGGCCGTATGGAACAACAACCTTGAAAGACAAAAAAGAATGATATTACGGGGAGAATAGAGCGAAAGAAACAGCATTCCTATGGAAAAATAGAGTAGCTCAGTGTTTTTTATTCATTGGCTAGCTAATTTATTGGCGGTGACAAAATTTTTCGTGTTAAGAATCTATGTGTGGAACGACTTAAAAAAAAATAGAGAGAGAGAACGTTATGTGTCCTAAAAAATACGTGGAATACAATTGTACATATGTTGCAAACAGGTGTTTTATTCGAGGAAGTCGGATCGTGCGTTGTAGTAATAACTTCGACAGGAAAATTGGATTTAAGAAGTCCGTTGCCATTTAAAGAACTCACGTCACCACAAACGTTGTCTACTGCAGTGCAAACTTACACAGTTCGATAAGTATACAGAATGTTACGTAGGCAAATATAAGTACAAAGTTGAACACAGAACGTTTTCTTTATAGTTTGTTCAAATAATAGTTTTCGTGTACATTGGCTGAACCTTATGGAATACACCTTTTGGAGTAAATTGTTGGTTACTTTTGTGTAAAACATCGAACGTTTGCTTTTATCCGGTCGTTACACAAATATTTGTCGCTGGCTTTACTATTTTGTGTACAATACACACCGTTCCACACGGGAAGCCCGGAAATTTCGGAAATCCAATACAATGAAAGATATTATATGTTAAAATCATACTGATTGAGATATTTTTTTGAGAAAAGGCTGTTCATATAGATAGTTTTATGGATTATTGGCAACGTAGCCCACTTTCTTTGCAGTCAGTTTGTTAACTGTGTTGTCCAGATAAATTTTAGTGTTATAGTTTCTTGTGCGCTGTATTTACTATAAGAAATATTTTCAGAAGATATGTCGGTAAGGTCGTGAAATTATTGAAAGCCATGTAGTAGTTAGCGGCAATGGTGTTGTTTTCTGAATAGTGTTGTTTTTGTTTACATTTTGAGACTAAGTGAAATAACAAAGCTGTAAATATGTACAGGTCTAAAACGGTAGTGTCATCGACAATTAAACCCCCAACAAACATCGAAAAGGAGGCTGACGTATCGTCGGCATCCAAAGATGATCCAGCATTTAATTTTCCTACTCAAAACACAGGTAAGATCATATCATTTCCCCCTACATTTCTAGTGAAAGCCTTAACGTCTAAAACTATCCTCATCAAAAACTTTCACCTTATATTAATCTCCTCGTACATAAGATAAAATTAGGGAAGTGGGAACGGTTGTTACAACTTTTGGAAACATTTTGTAATTCAAGCAGGTTGTATTCGGTTGACGTCCATAGATGGCGCGGAGGGTCAGAGCGCAACAACCAAAGACGCAAACGGAATTGCAAATACCGAAGACGCCATGACCAAAGCTGAAGCATTTCTCGGTTCTTTGACGCAGATTAAATTGCATAGCGATACTCTTAAAAGCCTCGTTTTGCGTCTTGAAAAGCTAGGTGACGATCTCGTCAAACTTAAAGAAGATGTCACTATTTGAATGTTCGACAACTGTTTTTTCTTTCGGACGGTAATTCGTGCCATTGTTGGATTCGCAAACTTATCTAACTCTTCTGGGCACGTAAAGCTCCAATAACTCACTTACCAATGTTACATGTTGATTTCTTACTTTGTGGGAAAGAAATTAAATAAATAGGAATCTTTACTCCAGAAAATGCGTTGTAATCCTTCTTTTCCCATGTACGCTTTAAACCGCGCGTCAGTTTCTTTTAAACAAGTTACCTAGTAGCTCATTAGCTTTCCTTACTAGGCATTACGCCTCATGTTTAACAAATACGTAATTTGTACCAGCAAAAGCTCAAGGTTAGCTTGAAGAATCATTGTTAACTTTCAAGACGCTTCGTCTTGAAAGTTAACAATGACTCACCCCCACGTGGCATTTTGCAAGACAAAGGAAAAGCGCGCGAAATGATAAGAAGGCAAGTTCACGAATAATCAGTGGTGTTGGAAGGGGGGTGCGGCCGCACCGGGTACCATCACTGAGGGGATGACAAAATGGCAATTTTTTTCCTTTTTGTGTGTGTGGGGTGCTTACAACACTTAAGAAAAGTAATATTAACTAAAACGGGTTTATAAAATAACATCGTCAATCAATTAACATTGGCACGTCAACATAATACGTATTGAAACTTTTTAATTCTCAAAGCAAATTCTGGTCAGCCGCATTCCGTTGAGTTAGTTAAACATTTTTAATGAAAGCTTAGTACCAGGTTGTCTAGGAATTCTCCCCCCCCCCTCGAGTGTAGGAGAATACCCCATGAAAAACGCGAAACGTATCCACAATTTTTTTTTTGGGGGGGGTGATGGGGTGACAAGAAATTTTCCTCACTGGGTGCCATCTGATCTTGCTACGCCACTGCGAATAATAAGGAACTTTTTAACTTTTCTCCATGATTACTCTCTAACCAACTCCATTTACTTTCCGTTTTTTTCATATCTAAAAGCTGAAACGCGTGTAACCTTGTTTCTTTCACAAGAAGCGCAACTTCTTCATTAACGTTGTTGTCAACGGGTTTTTATCGATACTAACCATTTTAGTGACTTAATGAGCTTGATTTAACCATTCTGCCGTTCCGTGTCGACCTATGGAATCGTATGCCTTGGATTCGAAACGATTTACAAGCTAAACACGCACTATAAAAGCGTTGCCGTGATATGATTCCCTTATTGAGCTCTTGACCTTGTACCCAAACACATATTTGACTAGAAGCCTCAGGGCTTTTGCTTCGGGAAGCTGAAGAAAACCAGAATTCTTCACAAGGCACCTGCGTACGTGACTGTATAGTATCTTAAACAGTTGAAAAGGCTTGTATTGTGTCTATTATTGTTACCAGTGTCAAAAGCTCAAGGGTTTGCGTAGTATATAGCTAACCAGTGTTGTCAAATAGTTGAAAATGAGTCAGTACGCAATTGTGGAAGACAAGTACGGTAAATCGGGCGTCAAAGTGCTCCACGTTCGACGCGAAGGGACCACACATTCTATTGAAGAATACGAAGTCAACACCCACCTAACCTTGGCCACGAAAAAGGATTACTTACAAGGCGATAACTCGGATATTGTTGCCACGGATTCCCAAAAGAATACAGTCTATTTGTTAGCCAAGAAATTTGGGGTACATTGCAAATTCTTTGTATATTTTTTATTTTTTTATATTTTTTCAATGTTAATTGAAGTATTGGGCCGTGATACAACACTTTTGTTGGAATGTTATGGGATATCTTGGGTTATTGTGGGTAATCCAACTCCATGATTAGTTGCAAGGACCCGAAGCATTCGGTCTTCTCCTGTGCCAGCATTTCCTCGACACGTATGATCACGTTACTAGGGCCCAAGTTTATATTGAAAAACATCCTTGGCAACGGCATTTAGTGGACGGCAAACCTCATAATCACGTATTCATCTCCACTCCCATCGCCACACATGTGTGCCTCGTCGTCCAAGAACGCGGAAGTAAGATTTTCTTCTCCCTTTTCGTAATATAAGAACGCACGTGCTCTAAAAAACGGGTACACCTTAAGGGCAGCTTCCATGGCATCTGTCCCAGAAGCTTCCATAGGTCGTACCTGAATATTAGGCGCGGTCACGTCAAATTAGGGATAACTCGGTAGAAATTATATAATTTTTAAACAACTGTGCATGGAGTGTTATATAATAAACGGTTAAGTTTGAAATAGTAAGGTTTAGGTTACTGTAAGACATGACACATTTAGGAATTCTACAACCGAACTACAATACAATGGCAAGACCGGACGCAACAATGAAAGTTATGCCAGCGACTCAGACTTCGAGAAACCTAACATTCAAACTAGCTGTATACTTAATAAAAATACACCTACAGATATCAATACTATTTCATATTAAGTTACTTCCAGAAGCAGAAATGGACGCTGTTGACTGTAAAGTCGCACAGTGCAATGTTCACCCTTAAACACCAGACATGGCGGACAATGTTTATAAGGTTGTGTGACGTATCAATTAAACAGCAGGAAACTATCTTTACAGCTCATATTGAATCAATAATTAGCATGAAAGGTATCTTATAAATAAGCTTTAGGATATAAACAAGTAAATATACAAATAAGTAAGGCCACTTTATAAGGGCACTGTATACCGTCTTGCCATATAGACGAATGACTTCGGAAACTTGCGTTGCCGATTTCGCATTTGGTGCTATTTTTTTACCCGAAAAAATACTTCAGATGTAACACTTTAAATACTGTTAGATAGAACATTTGTAAGTAGCGTGAAAAGCTAAAGTAAAACTGATGTTATAAGTAAAACGAGCAAATAGCAGAAAACGGTTAAATAAATATAAGATGGATTTGCGTGAAATTAACATTTACTTTTGGGTTTGTGGGACGAAAGGCGTCAATGAGGCTTGATTTGAATGAAATTGGTTGTCATTAGGTGCGCCAACGGTTCAGTCTGGCTTGAAAGACTTGAGGGTTCTCAAAACGACCCAATCAGCGTTCGTTAACTTCGTTAACGATGAATACCGCAGTTTGCCCGACGCCCACGATCGAATCTTCTCGACCATTGTGACAGCCCGTTGGGACTATTCCTGCGTTCGGGGTGTGAACTTCCAACAAAACTGGTAAAAAAAATCCACAATCTTTCTGTGTCCTTCCTATATTTTTTTCTGGAAAACCGACAATAGGCTTTCGCCTATTGTCGTATCTTACATTTGCTTAAACATATATGCGTACAGGCATTTGATTAAAGTGGCGAAATAGGACAGGGGTGTCCTTCCTGTTAATAAGTAAATTAATAAAAATAATTGTTAATTATTTTAAAATTATTTTTCTTAATTTATTATTATTATTATTATTATTATTACTATTTTTATTTTATTTACATATTGTTATTCATTTTCTATGCTGTTTCGTTTCAAAAAAGCTAATTCTCCTTGTTATTTTTACATGAAAAAGGGAAAAAGTGCGAGATATTTTCATGAAAAAATTCTCCGGTCCGGCTGACATGGGCGTGTTCTCGCCATCGGTTCAAAATACTTTGTACTTAGCCCAGAAAAGTGTTCTGGATACTATTCCCCAGGTAAGAGCTCGTTTCTTGTCGCTTTTCAGACGTAATTGAGAAAATGTGTCGATCAAACATTGAAGATTAAAAAGGTCGTCCAAACTTTGGGAAAGCTTTTCCAAGTTAATGGGAAGTTATTTAACTTTTTTGAGAAAATGAGTTTCTGATTGACAGGTATCGAAAATCCATATTGAACTGCCCAACAAGCATTACTTCAATATCGACTTGTCCAAATTTCCGCGCGTGGGCGCAGCTAGCAACAACGAAGTCTTCCTCCCGGCTGACAAACCTTCTGGAAACATTCAATCGGCACTAACTCGCTCATCTACTCTCGCCAAACTGTAACTTGGTTCAGTTTAAGACCAGACAACTCTGTAATAGTTTGCTTTAGTGAATGTTGAATAAACGACTACGACAATCAGTCTTAACACTACTATTCGTCTTTGAACCTCTTTCATGAAGGTTACTACGCCAATATGGCGGTTTGGGCGCCAAGCTGTAAATTGGTTCAGTTTAAAGCCACATACTCTGTAATAACTTGTGTTAGCAAATACTGCATGGAAGACTACTACATTACGTCTGCACAATTTGTCATTTTTTAACTCCTTTTATGAAGGTTACAATGCCAGTATGGCGGCTTTGCAATTTACGGCGTCAGCTGTAAAGCTATACAGTGTAGCAAGTATACGGTGCACTGACGTATAAAGAAACTACACCTGCGATCATGAGTTGCAATCTTATGGAGCTATTTTCATTATTTTTCTGTTTTCCAACCGTCACTGCTTCGGCTGTAAGATTTTGCAATGTAACAAGCCTATACTGAACGATAGAA
Source organism: Triops cancriformis (assembly GCA_020615345.1). NCBI lineage: Eukaryota > Metazoa > Arthropoda > Branchiopoda > Notostraca > Triopsidae > Triops > Triops cancriformis. The sequence continues at coordinate 23,162 of JAHZNP010001102.1, forward strand.
CAATATGTCAAGCCTAAGCTGTGGTCCTTTGGGATTAACCAGCGCGAAGGACTCTGCTATGAAATATTCTCATGCATTTAGTATTGACAATCGGCTTCGGATGTAAAATTAGGGGAAAATTCTTGCGAAATGCCTAAGTTTTCAAAGAAAGATAATTAAATCTCCATTTAACGGGATTTAGAGGTAGGAAGGCCTCGTTAGACAAGATTTGAAAGCCTTTATTGGAATTCCTGCCCCTAGTAACAAGCTTTATTTCCCTCTACGGGGAAATGAAACATTGGTTTGAGACTACCAGGTAGACAAGACACCGTAGATGAAATGATAATCTTTGTTGATAAAGATTGTAAGTAAAGCAGGTGTACTACCAGGTAGCATACCTTGGACGAAAATGATAATCTATTTAAGGTTTCCAAAGCTTTCCCCTAGAAACCAGTTTGATGACAAGTGACTGGTTTGCTGAGAAACAAAACCTTGCCCCCGAGTAACGAAAGGGAGGTGTGTGTGCCTCCAAAACCCAGACTGGTTTTCACGCATAATTACGTTGTGAAAACTTCAAACCAAGGTGTCTCATGTGAACCTCTTTCACTTGGACTCAAATCCTTCCCACTTCTGGCTTGGACTGTTCATTTACCAGGTAGCAAGAAAATTCCCTGCCACGTGGTGTTACTTTTGTCCCAAACCATGGAAACTCAAGAATTACGCAATATCGGTGGCGCGCGTTCCGTAAAGGTGACACATTTCTGTACCGTGAACTTGATGTCTTAACGAAAAATTATGAAATGCGTAAGTAACGTGAATATGTTTCAAAGGAATCTCCAACTGTCTGGTTAACACGCTTGGCGGAAAAACACGGAACAGAAATCATTTCTTCCGAATTTGCCAGTTTGCTAGATTCAATGGACCCCCTGGCGCCCTTTCGGAAGAAATTCGCCTATCCACTGAAGAAAGACATTCCTACAAGTACTTTTGTTGCGTTTTCTTAACTTGTCAGTTTACTGTTTCCGTAATACATGTATTTTATTGATTTTGTGGGTGTGTAATACGTAATTTCATAGTTGATGTCAACGAGGTTGAGTTGGAGGAAGAATGTGTTTATTTCTGCGGAAACTCTTTGGGATTGAAACCTCGGCAGGCAGATGTTTACATGAATGAATCACTTCAGGATTGGGCACATTGGTAAGTTATAAATTTAAAGGTATTAAATGATGATTATGAAGAGTTGTAATTGTTAGGTATTAGTTATATCATTCTTATTGTCTTAACGGTTGTTTTCTAATTCGTAATCTTAACTGTTTTGATTGTTGAATGGAAATCATTGTCATTCTTTTTTTATAGTACTTTTTTTGGTCATAATGGTGTATATCTCTTAACTATAACGTTTTAATTTAATTTTACGTCGTTAGGGGCGTTTTGATGCACTTTAACGGAAGATTGCCGGCAGCACTATGCGACTTGAAAGTTAAGGAGAAAGTGATGCAAGTAGTGGGAGCGAAGTTTCCAGAAGAAGTTGCTGTGATGAACGGTTTGACAGTCAATCTGCATTTGCTCATGTTGGCGTTCTACAAACCCACCAGTCAACGTTACAAAATTGTGATAGAAGACCACACCTTCCCTTCTGATCGAGTAAGGCCATTGTCGTTTTCCTCCAAATATGGTGTCCTTAAATTAGCTTATGGATGATGAACGACTCATCTATGACCTCCCCACTAGATGGCGTGATTTTTTAAAAAGAGGAATCATAATATTGTTTACACTGATTTAAGCCGTGTTCGCCATCTTGAAGTGAAGCTACAAAAGCTAATTGACACCAGTTTTCCAACATGGCGAACTCATACTTACGGAAACTATTTCACTATCTAGCATACTATTGTATCTTATTGAAACATTACTTAATAAGTTATAGTGAATGAATGTCCGCCATCTTTGATGGACACCATGCACGATACAACGGCCGATTGACGCCATTTTTCCAACATGGCGAAATCAAACTGCTTCAAAGTGCTATGATACTCATTTTACTATTACTGCAATGTTAAATATTATTTAACATGTTAGTTTAAATTATGCTAAACTTATTTTAGTACTACAGTTATTTAAAATATTTTGAAATTTAAATTTTATGTTGTTTTGTGTTAGGGAATTGTCTTGAAAACACTTGTTCTAATCTCGAATTCGGATGTGTTCTAGTATGCTGTTGCGTCGCAACTTCGAATGCGTGGTTACAGTGAAGAAGATGGCCTAATCGTACTGAAACCCCGTTCTGGAGAAGAAACCTTACGCCTTGAAGATGTTTCGAATGTTCTACGGGACAATGGAGAGTCCATTGCTCTTGTAATGCTTTCCGGCGTTCAGTATTACACCGGTAGCGCCTTTTGTTCTTATCATTTCACAATTTTTCTATTGATCCCTTTTATTATTACTATTTAAAAAATATATTTTTTCTTTCTGTTATTTTAATTTGTATACTGCTTAAAGCTTAAACATCATAAGGCTAATCGAAAATGAAACGGAACGACGGAATTCCAGGTCAGAAAATGGATATAGAGCAGATCACTAGAACTGCGCAAGAATGTGGTTGCATTGTTGGCTGGGATTTGGCACACGCGGTCGGAAACGTGGAACTAAAACTCCACGAATGGAATGTGGACTTTGCGTGCTGGTGCTCTTATAAAGTAAAAAAGAATAAATAAAAAGAATAATTTTGTATAGAGGAGGGATGGGACAGTGTGGACACTTTTCTGTAGTTTATTTTTCACTTCACGTGGAGACAAAGTTGTAGCCTAAAACTATACTCGTTAGATCGCCTGGAGTCCTGGCTATCAAATGAGGTATTGTACGCTTGAATAACACAAACAATAACACCAAACACCCATGAAAACTGGAGGCTCCTCCGACTGTCCAAAACAAGATACCGCGGATACAATTTGGACTTGGGTGTAGTGCGATTTGTCCGTGTGTTTTGCCATAAGAAAACTAATTGGTAGCCTTTTTTAAAAATACGTAATAGACTTGAAATATCTAAACGAAAACTTAACAGTTATACTCCCTTTCGATAGAGGAATCATCCTAGCTCAAGTCAGTGCAAGGAAACTCACGATTTCGTAAAAATGATTATTCACAACAAGAAAAGGCAATGCAAAAGGCTGAGTCCAAATCGTACTTAATCATCCCTTTGGAGTTAAAAATCTCGTGCAAAAAAGGACAGCGATTTTAGAACAAACCTTTGGAGGAGTTATTCTCTAACTTGTCAGCTACATAAAAGTAATTTTTATTTTACTTTTAGATACACATTATGAGTGCTACAACGAAATAATCAGGACCCGTTTCTTACAAAAAGTGCCAAAAATTCAGTTTTTATTTATTTTCTCAAAAACAGTTCAATATTTTTCGACGAAAATTTCCTCATGAAAGCTTCGTCGTATTCACTAAGTGTACAA
>JAHZNP010001103.1:0-26472 GCA_020615345.1 Triops cancriformis
AATCGGTAGAATAAGAATCAATTGTATATTGGTGATTTGTCCAGAATGGTTTTCGCCAACTTTTGTTGAGTCTCTCGAAACTCCTTATCGAGACGTTCGATTTCGTTTTCATTGGGAATTACCACTCCTGAAATACGCTGTAATTTCTGGAGCTTTAATATATCTTAGGTGCTAGTGCACGTTCGTCTATGCGTATATTGAAAAAATGAAGTTTCTCCAGAAGCCGGAATCGTAATTACAATAATTACAAAAGATGAGTTAGCGAGCCGTCGGGTAGCCTACGCCTGTCTCTGCAACTTAGCCGGACTAACCGTGCTTGCTTCGGGTTATTAAAATTCCGTACGTCGGGCAGTCCCACTTTCTTTTTTCCCTGTGTGACATATTCATAGGGACAGGCCTTTTGCCAACCTAGCTTCAATTACAATGCCACCCTTATGACTGGGAAGTTGCGTGTCATTTAAAAGTCTCAGTTTTAGAAAATCAGGGCGTATTTATGTGGAACGTTTGTGGCTTCTTTTTGACATTTTAAGGTTTATTTTCATTGGAGTAATCAGTACAACTGAAAAGTTGATGCCATAAGATGCAGCACAAAACCTCAGTCTTTCTGAGGGCCATTGTGTAGACGAGGAAATAAGGAGACATATTGTTTTCTCCGAATGCATATTCTTTATAAATGCAACGCAATACAAATACTATGGGAAACAATATTTCAAAGAAACTGTCCGGTTAGCTTCTCTCTTTTACCAATTTGGGACGGAAACCGTTTGGATGTATTATTGCAAAGGACAAATGCAAGAAGAATCTAGTTTGGTTTGGAAATAAATATAATATTAATGAAACAATCATAATTGTACAAAAAACGCAGCCACCTCTGAGATTCCGAAAAGCATCTTTCCTTTAACTGGAACGAAATACTGTGTCTGAAAACGTTTGAGTCGTAATAAAGAAACAAGCCGTTTTAATTTAAAAAAATGTATTTAAAATCCAATTCAATGGAAAATACCGCCCATCTTGCAAACAAAGTCACGTGATTTGTCAGTCCACGCCTTTTGCAGGCAACATACCCAAAAGCACCTCAAAAAAGTGCCCGACACACAAGGTTCTCCTTCTTCTTGTCGTTTATAGTCGATCCGCGCCATCTTACGGAGATAATTCTCCGAATATAGATTTTAAAAGCACCTCGTCGCTAGTGCATTCACTAGATGGGAGCGGAGAGACTTTAATACACCACCGAAAGCACCTCAAAAAAGTGCCCGACACACAATTTTCCGACGGATGGATTCTGTGCCCAGGACACTTTTTCCAGCTGATAACGTGTTGTGCATAACGTGCTCCTGACAGCCACGTGGTTACGACAAGCTTCTTTGCAAGCCGGATACAATGAATAAACCGGACAAGTCGCTGGCCTATGTAGAAATGCTGAACAATTCATGCTTTTTGTCCTTTACTACTTACAACGTTGTCCAGTGTGGTGCTGGATAGGCCGGAAAGGCACATAGTCCTCTGTAACGGTTGTCTTCAGGGTCTATATATATCTATATCTATATATATATATATATACATATATAGATAGATATAGATATAGATATATATATAGATATATATGTGTGTATGTGTCTGTGTTAAGTATAACAGTGTTACGAACAGGGATCGGTCTCGGGTGCGTAAAAGAAGATGCCTGCCTTTTCATGAGCGAACCCATCACGCAGCCGTAAATTCCCATCCACTTCAATTCCCAAGACCCAAGTATTCTGCACTGGCTGATCCGGAAGGAGACGGGCAATTATTCTGTTCCCAGCAAATAAGTTGTCCGTTGTACTCAAGTCTCCGCCATGCTCCCTGCATACTCTTCGTGCATCTTCTGGTGGTAAATTATCCGGAGTTAGCTATGCAATAAGATGTCACTAAAAAACTGCATCGGAAATCACTTTTCAGTTCTTACTTCGAAGCAAGTACTAGTGCCTTGTTCGTGCTTTTGTGTGGACTGTGCACATTGCGTGAATATTTCAGTGGTTGAATGCTGCACCCGAATTTCTAAGGCAAATTCTGCTGGTAGAGATACATCTGCACCCTTAATCAAATGATTTAGATATCAAACTATCCTTGTTTACTGATTATCTTACATTCCATGACCTCCAAATCATGTTTGTATTAACTGTGCATTCATTTCTTCCTTGGCACCTACAGCACACGAAGGGTAAGAATGTCGTTCATTCTTTTAAAAAATAGTCATATAAATTGCTAATAGGAAATAATAATTTAACTAATTATATTAGTTAATAAAAGAAAACAATAAAAATTAATTAGGGAAAAATAGTTACATAAGACAAAACATAAAGAAACAGAAATCAGAATTTGACGATAGGCAGATATCTGTACTGTTTAAAAGGAGTGCACTTTACCAGTATGTTACCCATTGTAGGACATTACCACCGATTTTTAAAGAACTGCTCCCCAAAGGTGACGAACAATCTGGACCGTCATTACGTTGCGTCATCTCAGCGTACATTACAAACATTGGTGCCGTAGTTTCGACAATAAATTCAGTAGTATTATCGTTTGTGAAGCAGAAGCTTTCCGTATAACCTGTTGTAAAAAAACGTATAAAAAGTAATAAATTCATTCTGCAACGAACTGTGGTTTTGTGGGGTACAGTCCCAGTTGGAATCCATGAAATTGCAGCGGCACTGGTACGGCATATCCACAATTTGGTTCGTGAAATGGAATAATTCAGTCGTTGTTAGTAACGAAGAATTGCTTAAAATACATTCTCCCTCCTCATGGCACCACGCTGGGTCACAGAAATATGTCTTGCCACCTTTCATTGTCTATGAAAAAGTACTTTTAATTGAAACTTGTTTTTTTTTAATTTCGAAGCTTGTTATGTACCATAGCTTTGGTCTGCTGTGGCAGATAGACTTAGGCCGAACAATAGAAAAAGCCACATTTTAGTGCAAGCGTCTGGCGTGCTCCAGGTAATGAGGACCACTGGAAAATTTAGTGTCGGAAAACCTTGCACTACGCAGCCTTATATAAAATTTATGACATTCTTTAAAGCACAGTGAACCTTTCGAAGTGATAAGGCTGCGCCCCTTTTTTATTACGTAGTGTAAAACTTCTTATATGGACGATATCACTGTTTTCATCGAACCAATCTTATTAATCCCTCTGGCGTGACTGTTCCAAAATGGAATCGACACTTAAAGAATTCTTATTTGTATACATCGAAAAGCTTTATTTGCGGAAATGAACAGATACGGAACAGAAATTGAATTTTTTTATGCAATTTCCTCGTCTGAGTGTCGCTTTAATTTGATTTGCGGAATTTTTAGAATTTTAACGAAAAAATAAGTCTTCGTTTTACCAAAACGTAAGACGTTAAAGAAAATATAATAATACGGTGTTTCTCTAAATATCTTGGGCTTGTCACGTATGTCGTCTATGTAAAGTTCTGAAGTACTGTGAACACATTATTTCAATAGCGCTTGAGCAGTAATGACAAACTTATCATACAGTACTCGGCACATAAAACGACCCAAACAAACCGTCCTATTGCTAACGTCCCACGCCAGTGGCAGGAAGCGTTGTTGCGAGTCACAAACGTTTGGAAGACGCAAAAGAGGGACACCGCTCGCGCAACTGCCGGCCCGTTAGGCACCCGACAGTTTGTTTGGGTCGTTCTATGTGCCGAGTACTGTACAGCAAACGAAAATTTAAGGTAGAATGATCTTGAATTATAGAACATTGAAATTTTGCTGGATTTGTTTTAACCAAATCCGAACTAAAATTGAGCAAAAACAAATCCTGCTATGCCCAATTCTAACAATGAATTCGCGAAGACTTGATTGTAGCGTCGCTAGTAATATTGCCTCGAATTGGGCAACATTGACCTCATATTACGTTTGCAAACAACGATTGCTATTTGAAACAGTGTAATAATAACTCCTACATAGAGAGCGCCATTGTCCGAAACAAATTATGGACCTGCTTTACGGAGAACCAAATATTTCGGACCAAAGTACCGAACTATATCTGCTGATTCTCGCCGCCTTCACCGTAATTGCTGTCGTATACGTTTCTGTCACGAGCAGACATGTCAATGAAATGACCGTGGTGCTCTTATTACCGTTTCATAAAGCGATTTATTGTCGCCGGTGGGAAATTAGCACCACGTGCGACTGTGCGTTTTGCCAAATGGCTGGTTCCCTTGGTAACAACATTGACTTAAGATAAGTCGTGCACACCATTCTTACCCAATTGCATTTACTCCGCAGATGCCAATATATGCGCAAAACCTAGCGGCAGTCGTTCCTGAAATTGTTTAGTAACGGATTTGGATGCCAATATAAAAAAGATTATATCGCCTTTATTGCCCAATAAACCCTAACGAGATTTAATCTGGTCTTATCTCAGGGAAGAAACACCCCCTGAGGGTGAAAACATGGTTCATCTTCTAGTTGGGTTTTAGTTTAGTACATGGATCCCAAGTTGCTAACAGCCAGCATTTTCGCGAAATTCCATGGATTTCTCTCAATACGATTTCCCAAGGACTATTTGGGGCGTTCGACCGCGTTGGGAAATTGTGGCTAAAGTGACGGCATTTCTACCGGTTATAATCGTCGGATTTGTAGGCAACGGACTTGTGATATATCTCGTCACTACTAATCGTATCCTGCGGACACCCATCAATATATACATCCTTAATCTTACCGTGGCAGAAACCATAGGCTTAGCTGTTATGCCCATAGTTTGCATGTGTCGTGATTTCTATCAAAATTACGTACTCGGTCGCTTTGTTTGCAAAACCGAAGGCTTCGTCAGAGGTAAACAGTTATCTTACGTTTGTTGATTACCGTGTACTGAGTAGTAGAGGAGGGATGGGACAGTTCACACGTAGGACAAACCGTACAAAAATCATTACTAATGAACTACGAAAGTTTTGGTTCTGAAAAAATTGCACACTTAGTGAACACGACGAAGCTCACATGGGGAATTTTTTGCCGAAAAATGTTAAACCGTTTTTGAAAAAATAAATAAAAACTAAATTTTAGGCACTTTTTGTAAGAAAGGGGTCCTGTTCATTTCGTTGTACCACTCATAATATGTATCTAAAAATAAATTAAAAATTACTTTTATGTAGCTGAGAAGTTAGGGAATCACCCCTCCAAAGGTTTGTTTTAAAATCGATGTCCTGATTTTGTACGAGATTTTACACTGTGGTTCACGTGGTGTTAAATTGGCTGAATTTCCTCTCCGTTTTCGACCGACAACGTTTTACACAACATTTCATCTTTCCTGTGTAAGTTAGCCACGGCTTACTAAAAAAGTATGAAAATAAGAACGACGGTCGTATACTGTTGACAGTGCTTAGTGTAAACAGTGGTTCGAACAATGGCGGCTCTGTCCTACCGGGGGGAACTACGTACTAAGTTTGGCATATGCCCCCTATAGGGCTTTTACCAAATTCACTAGTGACATCTAGCAAGGTCACAGGGACAAAATTCCACCATTTTGGGTCCATATTTTTACACGTAAATAAAAGTAAATTATGTTAAGTTACCCTAAAAGGGATTCCAAAGTTCTTCCTTATACACGAAACAAATTTCTCCTGTAACTTTGGCTGCTTTGGTAATCAATGAAATTTTACCTTAGGCCCTTGCTTTCCTTTGTTTGATCGTCCTGAGTGATCCGTACATAAAGGAACACAACAGTTGGTCATTTTTCAGGTTTATTAAATCTAAAGTAAGTCAGGATTATCTAACAACTGTCTTTTTTTCGTTTTTACCTGAGCTACTTGTAAAAGCTGCGAGCAAAACCAATATTCACGGAAAACAAATGGTTGTTGTTTGTTTACATCAACTGAAATGGATCCAAAATGGCGGATTTCGCCAACTCTTTCCGTGAGGGGCGTAATTTGGTAAAAGCCCTATAGGGCACTGACCGAATTTTCGCGGAAAACTTGATCCAAGCAAATTTTCGAGGTACGGTCGATCCGATCAGATCAAGTGATCGGTCTTTCTAAAATTATCCGGAACATTGAATGTTAGTCGGAGCGCAGGGTCGGTCTGAATTTTGACTCATAAAACCCCTCATAAAAAACGACCCCGGCAAACGGCTTTGTGCAATGGGCGCGGCACGCAATGAAAAATGCTATCGTAATTGTTTTAAGACGACCGGCGTCGCTATCGCCACACATTATCGTCTTTAGCTTTAAATGCTATCGTAAAAGCCTCGTTATGGGTCGCGTGACGTTTTCGAGAAGATGGAGTGGGCCACCACTCTCGAAGCTGACTTGGCGTTGGCAATACATACACAATACTTACAATGTTTCGTAGCAAAGAATTACTGCACTGGAGACTTATGTGTTTTCTTAGTTACTCTACTGCTTGTGAGTGTCTTCACACTTAGCGTAATCAGCTACGACAGACTGAAGGCCATTTTATTCCCTTTTTGGCCAAGACATGGAATACGAACTACTAAAATCGTCATTGCGGTCATATGGGTGGTTTCGATAGCTATAGCAAGCCCTTTGATTACTTGGCGATTCTACATGGTAAGTGTCATAACATTTGACGCAACACTTAACTCACCGGACATGATATTTTAGGAAAGACAATGGCGGAATTTCTACGAAATGTACTGCAGTGAACAGGTACAATATACGCGAACATATTGGCTGGTTTTGTTGGTACTCCTCTTCTGGCTGCCTCTTACCATCATTTCTGTCAGCTATTGCTGCATTCTAGGAAAGGTAACGGAACACACAATATCATTCAAGTCTAGTAGAACTATTTTCATAAAGAATCTTGCCGTAAATTATGTCACAATTAACTCTTTGATAAAATGCATGACGGAGTCCTGCTGAACAAATAATCCTAATAACGTTTTGTATTTCTGACAATTCACATGGATGTGGGTAGATGGAAGCAACCCGTACATACCTTTAACAGAAGCTCGTTTTCTCATTATCTAATAAATGCGTTTGGGTTTTAGAATTCCAACTGTAACAATGAAATCCTTAAAGCCCCATATATTCAATACTTTCAATGTCAACTACACTTCTGTTCTGCCAGACTTGCTTAGCCCGCACATTACTTGACTTGTTTCAATCTTACACTACTTGACTTGTTTCAATCTAAATTGGATTGTTACACTAATTGACTTGTTTCAATCTAGATTGGAAGATTAATTCCAACCCGCACGAGTCAAGTCGCTCAACGCAAACGCAAACTGGCCAAAATGTCGTTTGTGATGATTCTGAATTTCCTTTTATGGTGGACTCCCTTCGCAGCTGTAATTATTATCCGGAATGAAAACCTCCTCTCGCCGACCGGCCACGCGGTAAACAACAAAGAAAATCCTCCCTTCTTTCTGGCAAACTTTCACATCCAAACTCTTCGGTCCTTCGTGTCTAGATCCCAAACTGGTTAAACACCCTTTGGTTCGTCTCGCAGTACATCATGTGTCTGCAGATGGCTCTAAATCCTATCGTGTACGCTCTGATGTACGACAACTTCCAGAAGGTCATCAAAGCGCGCTTCCCGCGTCTGTTTCGACCCAAGCCGCCGCCTCCACCACCGCCATTGTATACCTTGGCCAAAAATCGCGCCTCGACCAGTACTACCCCAAGCACTACAGGAACAATGGCCAGCACGCCATTTAACCACCTCCGTTTCTGACACTAATAACACTCCTAGTTCACCGCAGAGAAACGTGAAGCTTGCATAATAATCCCTTTTGTTGCTAAGAGTGCTAAACGTAATTGCGTTCCTCGCAGGCACACATGTCCGTCTACGTTTGAAAAGGTGTGGTTGTCTTCACTAAAAGAAAACAAATTACAAGAGTGTCTGCCAGCTAAAATTACAACTGTACACTTTTCAAACTGCCTTCTTTTCAACTGTCTTTTTGCTACATTAAAACGCTTAATGAGTTTGAATAGAATAGACTTCTGTATACATAAGTTTTTCTAATAATAATACTTTGGTACGGAGCACAAAAGCAACCCTGAACACACCCCGTCTCACTTCATTGTGTTTCTCACGAATAAATCGTCATTAAAATCATCTGCGAAAGGAAACAGACAAAAAGATTAGTGATAAAGAGTACCCGGTACAATGCGAAATAACAAACATACTTCTTCCAGGGAAAGAGGACTGCCTTTTACTTTGGAATCTATGCTGTGGTACCGTTCTGGTTGGATCGTGTGAAAAATCAAAATTGAACATGTTATTTCTGATTTACGAGACTCCTTTTATTTTAGTGTTTAGATTAGTTGGACGCCACACAACTTACCGTGGGCCAAGTGGAGTCGAACAAGAGCCATAAACAGAGCTTCGGCAGTAAGTTCTGTACTTTTGGCGAAACGCAATACCAGACATTCCAAAACTTTATTAGAAACGGTCACGCCCGCTTCCCACAAGATAGGCCGCATGTTGTAACTGGATGTTTTGCCCACATGATTTCGATCGTACTTCACAAAGGCACACTATTTGGGAGACAATTTACAACATTACGAATTATAGCGTGGGGAAAATTGAACGACTTACTTTCCAGAATTGCAACAAAGTATACACACCAGGAACGTCGACCAAACTGATTCTACCACTGATATTAAAGTCGCGTAACATGATTAGACTTTTACTCAGCTCCAGACTAGGCTTGTCCAATAACACCGCTGGAGTCAAAATACACAATAAAGATAGTTAATAAAATGTTTCTGAGAAGAAGTAATATTCACAACAGCGAAAACAAGGCTTCTGTTAATGCAAAATTGTGAGTGAGAGATGATTCAATACACGGCAACTTTTATAAGTTAAATCGGAAAACATAAGGCTTTCTATATTTAAAAGTTTCCAAAGTTGTAGGTCTACAATAAACCTAAATCTAGAATCACATTTGTTAACTGACTCTTGCATTATTATAGACAAACATAGATGTTAACTACGCATCGTAATGTCTTTTGAAAGCCTTCTTTATTAAGCTTGGCGTTGTCCACTTACTTGATTTCTGTGTTGATAATTATTGCTGTCATTGATCGTTATATAACAATGTATAAGCAATTTATAAAAATAATGTATAAATATAGTATATTACGCAGATATAGTGAAGACAAACTAAAAAAAGTTGCCGTGTATTGAATCAGCCAGTCCCTCAAAATTGTGATGGCGCCACTAGACGATCCATCAGTTAAGCGCCATGAGTGTGGTATACTCACTGTTGACAATATTTCGCTTGCGGCTTAAGAAAAACTATATGTAAAAACACAAACGCAAATTGTCGCGTTATGTTATATCTTCGTTCAAGTGCGAACAAACTATACCCTAACGACTTTTTCTCAACATCCGCCATCTTTTAGGAATGCAGTCAGGTGAGTGTAGCGTAATTCATGGGGCAAATGACGTATTGTTTAAACGCAGTAAACTCACTGTAAATAGAAGCAAACTTCGAAATGAAACAGTTATTCAGAAATAATAGATAAAGGATAAATGCTACTTGAGTAAGTGTTTCAACACTATAATGATCGTTAAAAATTATTGTAGCACAATTGGTAAAATCGTCATGTAACCTACTGTCGTTAAAATTCACCCTCCCCTCCCCCCCAAAAAAAAAACAGACCCACGGCTACAGATTTGTCAATTCATCCGACAACCACTTTGAAAGAAGCCGAATATTGACATGAGGTAATCAGACTTGCAATTCAGTTAAAACAGCATTACGATTGGAAACAAGTACCGCAAATCATGCCTGCTCTAAAATTAATTGTCTCTAATGGTTTTCTAGTGACTTAACTTATTTCTTATAACGTTTGAGAAGAAGGAAGGAATGAGGAAGTGCAGGGAATCTCAACGACGGCGGATTGAAGCCAGCGTTGCCGGGTTGCAGTCATGCTGTTTAACTCTTGAAAATTTTTACCACAAATAATACATCTAAAAGGATAACAAACCTCTCCAATGGTGCTTCAATATCTTCAGTAACGCGGAAGCATCAATCTCCGAAGGATATTTCATGGCTAATTTCGTAAGCGCGACTTTTCCTTCGGTCTAAATACCATAAACAGAGACATTAAAGAAACGAGAAGTTATTTTTCCAGACCGACTTGGCGGTCAGTTAGCATATGTAATTTTAGACTTACGTGCTTGTAGCTCTCCTCTAACACGTCTACAGAAACATTACGGAAAACCATGTTATCTTCATTCACTTCCCTAAATATGTTACAACAAAATTTTTAAATCTCTACGAAATTTAATGTTATGTGTACTTGTTCTTTTATTTTTACCAAATACTAGATTGTTCATCAGTCAGAATGCGTAAAAGGAACTTCCCATCACAGTGAGGCATTTGTGTTTGAGGAACAATTATATAATCTCCCGGTGGTAACGTAAAAAATGTGGCAACCTCTCTTGCCACGCTATGGTTGGTTACATCCAATGGTTTCTAGAAAAAAGGGGAAAATACGACATTAATATAGGGAAAATAAAGAGAAGTGCGGAAAACCCCCATTTCTACCAATTGTTTAAGAAAGTGCTGTCAATTACTGTGTTTATGATCTATGAAAAAAAGATAAGGGAGCCAAAAAGTAATTACGTGTTCGTGAACATAATGAGGCGTAAGCCTGGACATGTTGGTGGGTACTTCATAGACGGCGAAACCAATGGCGTGCATGACTTTCCTTTTCTTTCCGGTCTCTTTATTCGAAGTGGCAAGCGTATCATATTGCTGCGTCACGGACACCACCACGTGGCATTTCGAGTTCGAACCACGCGGAATCTGCAGGAAAAACTGGGGATTCATGGCTGTCGTATCTAAAAAGAAATCAATAATACAAGTATAAGCTAAGTTTTGCCATCCCAACTTAAGTTCATACAAAGATATTATGCTACAATATATACGTAATTCTTCCTAGTAAATTCTGATATTGAGGCCATTACTTGCTTACAGAAACTGTACCAGAACCTTTTCGGCAGCGAACTAGAAATGTAGGAAAATGTGCATTATAAGTAAGGGAAAGAGCAGTATACCGACGTATTGGGGTCCACCGCCAGCATTGTACCCACTACGCCACCTTCGGCGGGCCAATACTGCCCTCCAGGGTTTCTTTGAGTGTAGGGCGGGTTCATTCATCCAATCGTCTGGTCCAACGTGCACCAAATCCAGTTCAGTGAATTGTTTGCAAAAGTCATCAAATGCCATCCTAGACCAGCAAAAAATGGTTTGTTTGCAACCGTATTTTCGAAATAGGGCATCCAGTTTGCTGGGAGACAAGAACTTGAACCCATAAAGTCTATAATGGAAATTTACCAGAACTCTCCTTCGTTTCTTACTCGGGAACTGAGCATTTCTTTATCTCGGTCACTGAGCGCATCCCATTCCCATGATCGTTCTGCCCAAGGCCCATTCCACTCGCCTTTACCCCATGGATTCCGCAATCGTATCAGCGGAGTTTCACCCAAGTGCGTGCGGACCCTCGCTAGGCCCGTTACGCTATACGCGTGTTGCGTGATTAATCCGTTCCGTAGACGCAGCTGCCTTTTACTGTCCTTGTCCTACATTAAGAAAAGTAAGAAACCCTTTTAATTTGCGCTATCTTTGTAAACATGGGGGTCGATGGGTAGAATACCGGCCTAAAAACGATCCACGCAAACAGCCCTTTTGCTAACGCAGTGGCACTTACGCGAGCGGTGTCCCACTTCATCCTCTCGCGAGTATTCCGTGACGGGCAACAAAGCTCTGTTGCCCCTACGGCTGGCGCTAGCATACGGATGTTTGTTTGGGTCGTTTTTGCAGCACACTGTAAAACCAGAGCTGCAACTCGCTCTATTTTTCGCGAGCGCGCTCTCGCTCGCGCTCTTTGCTGAATTTTGCGAGCGCGCTCACTCTTTCGCTCACAAGCCAAGAAAAGAGCGCGCTCGCGCTCGTTTACTATTGCCATCCCTTGAGTGGAAGCGAACATTAAAAATTTTTCAGTTTTTTCAGTATTTCCAAATGTGGAAAAATTCACATTGAGTTGTTAAATTAAATGAAAAAATCTTTTTCTCAGACATCTTCACTATATTAATAAGAGCAACTTTACTGCCAACATTGGTTTGAAATTTACATAACCGTCATTAAGAAGCCATACCCCGAATTTTCCCATGTAATTCGGCCATAAGAGGGGTGTGTATACCGGGGCCTTAAAGGGCGAAGAGTACAATTATTTTTATTTGATATATATTGACGCAATAAGCTTTAGTTTAGTTAACTCTGAAGATGCAGCATAATAATTAGCCAAAATATGCAATACTTGCAGCGAAGTCAAGAACGTTTGAACGCACGGTGAAACAACCAAGCGACAAAGTCGTTTTTACTATATGTTTCGATTTTTGATAACAAGATGGCGTAACTGTACGAGCGAAATTCGCTCACCACGTTTCCCTCGCGCTCGCCAAAAAATGAAAAGAGCGCTCTCCGCTCGTTCGCTCGTGCCATGACGAGCGCGCTCGTGAGCTCATTGCAGCTCTGTGTAAGACATAAAATTCAGAATGGTAGAGCGAGAAACGTCCAGAAACCTTAAAAATAGGCTGTAGTAAAGGTAAGCTTCAAATCTAATACCATTTCGATCAATTAAACTTCTTTTTCATTCTTCACGCATGAGAAAACTGTCTGCGTTTAGACAAGTTATAAGTACATAACAATAATTGCTGTTTTTACTGGGTTGAATGCTTTCGTAAGATATATAATGTAAACAATAATGTCTTGAATTAAACATAGAAAAGTATTTTTATATACTGTATTTTTAGAGAGTTTAGTCCGTACTGAAGAAATGCATCGCCTTCTTTCAAGAGATACAACATAGAAAGATGAATATATCAAGATGTCAATGGAAAAGTTGAAAAGTTGATGATAATAAAAGTAGTATTTTGTGTAAATATGGTAAGTCTCCATATAGTTAAATCTTACGAAACAGTAGAACTTTAATAATGATTAGTCGACATGACTCAACAATGGCATTCCTAATTATTTCAGTGTCCTATTTACAATTCACTTATCCTGAAACAGTAGGGGAGAATGGGACTCGTTCCAACATTGGGCGGGGGTGCCCCGTGTTTGAACGAGTCCCATTCTTCCGGTCACTCGAATTTTCCAGCGACACATTAATAATATTCGTAATAAAAATCGTTTACGTACTTATAATTTATATGATTCTTGTGGGTAAAGAAAGGTAGTTCTGTCTCAGCCAGTGGCGTATCCAGGATTTCATTTCGGGGGGGGGGGGTCTTCATATGCAATTTTCTTGGACACTTGGTCATTTCCCTATGTTCCCCATTATACAATAAAAATTTCGGAGGGGGGGGGGGGCTCCAGACCCCCTGACCCCCCCTGGATACGCCACTGGTCTCAGCTGTTGGAACTTATGTTATTATGAAAAATCCCCAAGCGTAACTAAATATTTCCCCACTTTACATCAGTTGTTGTTTTAAACTTAAAGTATCCAAGTGGACTTTTAAGGAAGCTGATAGAATAGTTACAAGTTGACAGAGTTAGAATTATAAATCTTTTTTTGCGTTCCGAGTTTTTGATTTTCTTAGTTCAAGATGGTGTCCGGGGCACATTCGGACAGATAGTTAACGTGCCATTTCATAAAAATTAAAGAATTGTGGCTTTTGTTACTAGATGGTAGTATATATATTGAAGTTGTATTTGAAATATCTGTACTCTTTTCACTAGCAGTGATGGCTAGAAATCGCCCAAGAAAGAGAAATTTTACAGTACCTTATGAGAGCGTATAAAAAGCAGCGAAAGAGGGGCTTAAAAAACATGCCAATGCACGAAACTGCGAAAGATTATGGATTTTCGATAAACTTTCATAGAATAAACATGCAAAACGTAATAAGTTAAACGTACAAAACAGATACGAAGTAAAGAGAAGAGAAGATATGGCAAAAAGTAAAAAATTACCGAACGAGCCCCCCCCTTAGTGACATTTATTGTCCAATTTGTAATTTATAGTTAAACGTACTAAAATTATTGAGAAAGCGTAAACAGCGCTTGCTTGTGATAATTTCAGGAAAAGCACATCAACAGAATGCTCTTTTATCTCGATCACGACCCGAATATTGTTGATTAAAATAGTAGAGAAGATTTATGCATGCACGCATGATATAATCTTGGAAAATTTGTTTAACATACCGTACTTATACTGGCGATTAATAGTGTAGATCGAGGTACAGCGCTGTTAAGGACCTGGTAGGTCAGGAACCTATCTTGGTGTCCTAAACTGAAACTTTGAACAATACCTCCGGTCAAGTCTTGCAAGGCTTTGGTCGTAAATCCGAGATGTAATGCTTCGTAACTACCGTAAAGTCTGAAAGGAAAATTATAGTAGAAAACAAGTTGGAAGCTGCAAACAAAACGCATCATTAAGCCAAGCTTTTGGTGGTCGATTTAGTTTATGTCTTTCAGACGGCGGGAAGTGTGTAAAAGCTAATAGAGGCAAGATGTAGTGCACTTACTTAGCGTAGGCTTTCTCGAGTAGTGCCGCCCAAAACTCATTAGGATCCGTGGAATGTAAAAAGATAAGCTTGCCCTTAAAAGTCGGTAATCGATCATCGATCACTACTTCGGTCCAGTCCCCAAAATGCCAGAATCGAAACCTGGATATGGATGTAGAAGTAAAAAATAAAATAATAAAAATAATAATGGAAATAATAAAAAATAATAATAGTTATAGCGTTCCGCTAGCGATAAACATACACAAGACAGTACGCAGCGTCAGGAAACGTCAGTTGAGCTGACATTATTGACCTGTCTTCACGACTTGACTTTCTTTTCAAGAGGAAGTTTGCGGTTAAAGTAAACTTATATAGAGAACTTGCGGAGCAACTTGTTAAAGCTCTTAAGTGCAAAAGGGATAAAACAGAACTTCATGCTAAGGAATAAATGTACTGCAACCCGCTTATTTGAATAGGCTCCGGACCGGACGGACAGTGTTCAAATATCCGAAGTTGCCTATATAGCATGATAAAAAACACGTATTGAGCCGGCAAAGAGCAAACGCCATGCTGGTTTTAAGTAAAAAGAAACGTATTGAAGGAGATAATAGGAAACCTATACTACAGTTGAACTCACTTAACTCCATAATAGGCTCGGGACCGACCAGTCAGTATGGAATTAAACGAGCTAGGGTGTTATCCGAATCGCCTATTTAAAGCAGCTAGAAATAATGATACAGTACTGTACAATAAAAACCACAATATACATTCATATGCGTTTATTAATATTGAGAGACATTACTGTATAAACAATACTTTAATTTAAGTTAAGTAAACCAGTTTTTCTACTTCTTCAAGAGATAGTCCGTAATTGATCGCTGTGTTACACTCTTTTGTCTATAGTTTTCCAGTGATTGATTGAGTATTCATGAAATGCAGAGCACAAAACTGAGGGTTGTGAAAGGTGAAAGTTTTTTTCTGATTAAGAACATTCGGAAACATTTCTTGGGAACATTTCACCCTGTCGCCCCATTTCTTGAAATATTTTCCTGATATTCTTTTTGCGCATGACGGTCGGTAGTTAACCGAGCTTATTTATCACTGTAAGATACCCGACGGGGAATGAAAACACTATGAGGTAAAGCCGAATATTGGAGTTAACCGAGTCGGTATAAACCGAGCCTGTTTCCATTGAGTTTAAATGAGAGTGACATGGGACTTGAGCCTAGCTTGGGGTTAAGCGAGCTATGGGGCTAACCGAGTTGGAGTTACGTGAGCTCGACTGTATCTTGAATTCATAATTATATTGGTCAAGTTTTTTAAAAAACAATTTTTCTTTCGAAAAAAAAATCCATGATTGAACGCTGTTTTGCATTGCATTGTCTTTTGCATTGTGCGAAAATGTCTTTTAAGCTAGAGACAAACTTGTGTTCGTTTTTTTAGCCGTGTTTGCTGCAATCTGTTAACTTTGGGACTAAATATAAATATGGCAAATCGGCTTAATTATTATGTCGTCAACGGTGAAAGGTTTTAGCATTCCTTAACAATGGCCAGGGGCCTCTAGCATTGTTTGGGGCCAAGTTTTGTCAAGCATTTCGTGAAATATTACGGCTTTCTGGTGCCAAAGGCTATTGCAAAGATCCCTCTTTATATAGACGAAGTTATTAGCCCTATTTAGAACTTCCAATAAAAAATGCGGAGTACTCCATTATCCGTCATTCAATGAAGTTGTAAGTTTACAATAAATCAAATGGGCTTAAAACGGGACCATCAACTTTACATCCATTTGGGAGGAGTATTCAAATAACCGATATTCAGTTAAGTGGGGTTGACTGTAAGGTAAAACCGAGACGTGATTGCCTTTTTAAGGCCAGTGAATACCCTGTCTCATATTTTACATTGATTGAATGGGACAAACAGAACAAAAATGCGTTGACGATTAAGCCATATCTATTGCGTTTTTTTCAATCATGTTTCGACCAAAATGTTAACACTAATAATACCTAAAATCTAACTTGGATCCATTTTCGAAATTCAGAAGTTTCGAAAAAAATCAAACAAGGTCCTGAACAATCGTAAATTATCTTTGCTTTTTTTCCCAAGAAGTCTCTTCGTAAGATTCTAGAGATTATCCATTAAAACTTTACTATCAAGATTACTTCAAGAAGCATTGAGTGGTAAATGCAAAATCGTCCATAAGAGAAGGGCGGTATACAGTGGCCCTGAGACTACATAAATTGTCAAAACTGGAGATTCAAACACACTCCTAACGGAATACAGTCATAGTAGCGAAGCTCAGGATGCAATTCGTCCTCGCATCTCACTCAGCAATCATTGTTATGAGTTTTTGCGGAGTGACCGTTGATAAACCGGATGTTGGACCCAGAGTCAATGGTAAAATTACGTTTCAAAGAATTCATTATTACGAGGTTCTGTCGTGATTCATTTTTTAACGCAGTTTAGCATAGGAAACATTTGCACATGATCTACAGCAAGTTTCTGGTTCGAACTAAGATTCAGTACAGGATTCAGTGTTAAGCAGCTCGAGGCGAAGTTTATTATTGAAACATTCTTATTAAACGATTCTAGCATGATCGTTTCTTAGAATCAGAGCTTCAGGAATTCGCTGTTAAAAACACTTGTGTTCAACCGGAATTCGTTGTTGCGCATTTCTACGCAAGATGTGTTGTTACGGAGTAGGGCTGGCAACGGCTCATCTTGGGATTTCGGTATAAAGTAAAGATATGTATGAATGGAACATCAGCACTTTCCTTGTGAAACTTTGGTGAACTTCTCAAAACTCGGGGCTAATCCCCCTGAGAGAAAAGGGCTTGGCCAAAACCCTTTATGCGCTGGAACCACTTCAATTGACCCCTAGTTAGCGTTCTGTGTTTCTGTCACACAGCTTAACACAGGCATATTTTCTCTATATATCTTTACTCTTAAGCCGAAATCCCAAGACGAGCCGTTGCCAGCCCTACCTTGCACTTGGGCTTTCTGTACTTTCAAAAACCCCATGACAGAATATTCTTACCTGAATATTCCTCCGTACGAAACGTCGAAGCTTTGATCCGGCGGTACGACACGGTCCAGAAACCTAGGCGTTAAGGTAAGGGACGAGACGGCAGCTAATAGCCATGGGTCTCCAAACTCCCCTTGTTCAACGTCAAACCGACTGGCGCCTTCGGAAATAAACTTGGGTCGCTGGCAAATTTCCTGATTGGGGAAAACGTAATTGAGGTGGGTAAACGCCATACAAGACAAGTCATTGTAAATTTATAAAAAAGTATAGAACGATTCTTGACTACATTTACGAGATTCTTATGACAGATAAATTTTTCCCTATACAGTACTTAAACTTTCTACATTGTTTTCCCTCCCTAACGGAAGGAAAAATGACAAGTCATGGAGGCCAGAGGTTAAAAGCTGGGCCTCCATTTCCTCTACAGGACACAATTCTTGTGTTTCGTTCACATCTGGAAAAATTTTCGGAGAAAAGTTTAAGGTTTACTTTTTTGTTTATATAAAGATGAAATGAACTCAAGTGTGAAAACAGAACACAAACGCTAGATTTCGTATACGAATTTCGTATTCAAAGTACGAAGGTGTTTCTATTTTTCCAGACAATAGACATCTCCTGAAGAACGTAAATTACAGGGCATAAATAGGATGAAGGGCGACAAGAGCAAGAGCAGCTCATGACACCGAGGTCATTTCGTGCTTTATGTACCTCTATCAAGGGCTATGCACCCGCGCAAGGTCAACACGCCCCGAATTACAAAGTCTCCATTTCCCTTTCCGTCCTTAATATTAAAATTACTTATGTGCTTAACCATGGTATGTGATTACTCTACCCAAACTCCCTTGTTACCCATTGTAGATACAATTCATAATTCCTCGACTTTTGATTAAATACAACCATGACCCACCAACCGGCTTATTTTTTTATTCTATTATTTTTTCATTAGAGAAACCGCTTGTAGTCGAACAGTAGTAAGGTACGATGCCAATACCCCAACCACGCGCATTGCTCAAGAGGTAAACGGACGAACAGGGCTCGCCCCGGCCTTCCTGAAACCCCGTCGAACCTTACCAAGTGCGTTGCTAGGTAAACCGTGTTCACCGGGTGAACAATGCTTGCCCCGGCTTGCGTTACACCGTTGCGCGTTGCCAATATCGTAGCTGGGTGTACCGAGTGTTGCCCAAGGCGTAGCCGGGCGAACCATTCTCACTCCCGCCTGTCCTGCGTTCCTATCGCAGTGTCTTAATTCGCTTGAGAGCAATAATGAAAATTGGAAACTGGAAGGACGCTCGATGAATCTCTGAATAGGACATATGCACAATAAAGTAAAAGAGGATTGTTGAAAGTAAGAAAAAGACTACGAGACACGTGAAAAGGCTTTTGAAAAGGATTACTGAACTTCATTGACGATAAGCCTCTATGATGATGTATGCGCTTTGCGTGCGATCTTTTCCTTTCTCTTTCCGGAAACATCCTTTTCTTAATTGAGATGGTACCCGTGATGCGTGAAAGGAAGACGAACATGGGGAAGTAACGATAAGAAAGAAACATACGTGCGGTCTGAGCCAAGTAATGGGCTGCAGTGACAACTTCTTGTGTGGGAAGAACGATTTTAAACTCGGTGGAAATTCGGTGTCCTCATAAAGTACGCCGCGTTCGCGACACACACGCTTCAATTGTTGGTAGTTGGATTGTCGGGTTTGTCGGTGAAGACTGCGATCCACTGTCCAGTACCTAAAAGAACCAGTACCATTATTCAATAACTGCACTTCTCTTCCAAAGAGCCAAAGTGAATAGTTAAAAAACTAAATTTCGTCTAAAAAATGTTGTATTAAATTTCAACATTATTCCAGTAGCAAGCAAGTTACCTGGATAACGTTGATTGTTTGTCATCACCTCGGGGTGGCCAGCCATTCAGCCAAGGTTGACGAGGTCCGCCATCTGCAAGAAATTGAATAATAGACGTACTGTAAGTCTCAGCCAATTTGTTTCCATTTTCTTTATTTTCTTCTCACGTTGCAAAATGACTTTACAGCCTCAATGCTTTAACACAAAGTCCCCGTTATTTCCGTCTTTAAACTACTCCACTTGCAAGTCATAGGTCAAGTTTCCACATGCACGAGAATATCATTTGGAAGTCCCCGCTCGAGAATTTTAGCTCCATATTTTCTCAAAGAAAAGCAGAAACGTTAAGAATGGGAAAAACGCTACGACATCAAAGAGCTGAGAACCTCCTTCCTTCACATAACCTTTTGCTATTCGTGAACCGTAATTTGGCCTCTTTAGAACCGATTAGGAGCCGTTTTTAATGGCATGGGAAAGATTTGCATAAGACACACACACACAACCAACTGGCGAAGGTGTTGGTAAATACACACAGTTCATAATTCTTGTCGCCTTTCGTAACAGAGAGATTTACCAGCTTACTTAGGGTCAATGCTTTCCCGCCCTTCGTGAGGAATGATCTCCACACGCGAGGTACACGTTCAAAACCGAAAATATAGCTGTCGTGCGAGACTATAGCTAAATAATAGGTAATACTATAAGAATACCTCCAAAGAATGTCTCCAAAGACGGTTATGCAGACCTTCTTAGAAGAAAGCAGATGTTCCAACTTTAATCACGTAGCATGCTGACTTGTCTTTATTACTCACTCACTTATTTATTTTCAATTTAATTATTTGCGGCTTAAGAACGTCAAAGCAGCATTATTTGTTCCAATATGAACAACTACTAATGGTGTCGTTAAGGTAATATCTTAAAATACTTTTAACACTTGGATAAAACTTAAACATGTAATACTAAAGAAAATGTTCATGAAACACTTAATGAAACTTTTTTATATTTATTTTTGCTTAACAATACGTTGAAAGAGTATTAGTGATTTAAGTACGAAAGCTCAATGAAATGTACAGTACTTGAAATAACTTTCAAACACTAGACTTTCAATAGTTAAATATATTTGAACTCGCGTCGATGGGTAGTATGTCTAAGGTTGTAAGCAAGTTATATAGACTGCTGTAAACATACTTTCGTGAATAGGGACCCGGTTGTAAGAGAAATCCTTTGCAAAAGACCTTGTCTGTAGTACTATGACTCATAAGTGCCTTAGTAAGTGTTTAATCTAACAGCATGAAGAAGTACTCGAATATAGGAAAGTTTCTTACATTCCTTAAGTCGCTTATATCCGGGGTCAACTTGGAAACCAGTAGATGGAAATCTTGTTTCTGGGTAGTGACCAAACAGAATACGGCTTGTAGGTAAATCTTGACCCAAAGCGACGGATAATAGAGTACAATACGTATGTGTAAAGGAACCCTTCTAATGCGAACCTGTTTTTTAGTAGTTGTTTCGTGGCGTTTTCTTTCTCTTAAATCCGGGTTGAATAAAGTTAGGGCTGATATCGTTTATGTAGTTAAACCCAACTAACATCACTGTCTGCAGTTCGCTATGGTTGAAAATTAACAGTAAAATGCGTTTAATTACTATAGTCTCCATTGGTTTTGTTCTTAAGCCCTCTAGCGTAGTGAAACTGTACTAAATATAGGAAGCAGTTAAGTAAGCAACCGGAAAAAGGACTTCGTGAAAAATGCGACAGCAAATAAGAAAACAGACTTAAGGGTAGTTATTTTTTATACCATAAACTTCACTTATTATTCTTCAGGTTAATCTTTCGATTATCCGTACATGCAAGCAAAAATTTGCCTCGTGAACCTACTAGAGGTGCTCGTTTCTTAGGTCCCGTAAAGTAACTGGAGTCTACTATAAGTTTACTGATTCTGGTGATAAATTTACTGATGATATACTGTTTACTGATTCTTGGATTATTACAGCTAAACAGGGATGTTGACCACGCACCGTAATGGCTTATTAAAGCCGCCTTCATTAAACTTGGCGTTGGCTACATGCTTGTTTTCATAGTGTTGATAATTGTTGCTGTCTTTGATCGTAATAGAACGATGTATAAACGATATGTACAAATAACAGATACATATAGTATATAACGCAGAAATAGTTCCAACAAACTTAAAAAGTTGCCGTGTATTGAATTGTCCTTGTATTGAATCAGCCAGTCCCCCTACTATAACATGAATGCCGAAAAGTTATTGTGAATTTATATGGACTTACCCTGGATATACGTTCTCCAACGACTAGGCATAATCATTGAAAATCATTCCGGGTTAATTCGCGTTTGTTACGATTCCTTTCCGTCCTAAGGTGAGTTTACGCACTTATTTTACGCTTGATATTTCACTGTTGCGCTCACGTAACCGTGCCTTACAGCAAGCTTGACAGCGCCGCCGTGCTGCTGTCAACAACGAAATCCTTGACGCGTCCCTCTCGAGCGGCAATAATGATACACTAGCTTGTGTTTCCAGCCAACTAAACTTTAGTCAACGACAATACACTACGCAACCGATAATCTTCATCATGGACTCAAAGCACACACTGACAATTTCAGAATAAAACGTTGTCACGTGACCAATTCCCTCGTCGTTGCTCAAGCAATCTTCTTGTTCCCCAAAACACGCTTATTAAGTCCGTCTTTGATTTGTCTCCCGCTGAATCTTCAAATATTCTTTACTACACCACTTTAGCTCACAGTTTTGTTCTTCTTTAACTTTTTCACCAGCTTAAATCATTCAGAGTTTCTTGTTCTTGTCTTCCAAACCGCAACCTTGAAAAAGTTATTGCTCCAACGAACCAGAAAAACGTCTTTAATGAGTTCACCGCCGTCTCATTAAACCATTCAACTCAATTATTCATAGTTGAACTTATTCAATTACTTGATCTGAACACTTTCTGGGCGAAGGCGCAATTTGCTTGGTATGGTCACAGACCGGTCAATCATACACACACACACACTCACATACTTTTGACAAATGACGAACGTAGTGATTACAGGCGAGCGTAACAACTACTTTTCCACTGATGACTGAGAGACTTCTAATGTCCTTCCGTCAAGGTCCTTGGTAGGAAACGTACGCGAACCCAAGTACCGACACAAAAGCCCAGAGCCGAGGGCCAACTTTTTAAGAAAGGCAAGACTATTTCAAAACTTTAGCAGAAACAAATACCACACTTTTTAAGGTACTCTTTTGGCTGAAATACTTGTGCATCACAAAGTCCTCACACGACAGCAAGGCTCGAATTATGCATGCGTGTAACATGTCATTTGCATAGGTCTGGATTTCCCTGTAGTGGGGTCTTCCAAGAGTTTCACACACACACATAAGAATCCTTTACCATACAATGGCTTCCACGCAAAGCCATAAACACACGCCAATCTATAGAAAATCCACATTTACACACAAGCGAGTCCTTTTTTCCAGATGGGAAAGATAGATATCATCATTACTCCGCCAAGTATTCTCGCGGTCAATGAATTGTGGAAACTTTTGTTTCTAGTGCCCTACATCGTCCGTTGAATAAAACAACCATTCATCACACTCACCATAGCAGTGGAATTGTAATAAGTAAGCTCATTTGCATGAAAGGAACTTGAGCTACTCTCCCTACACGTGGATACAGTTCCATTAGGTTAGTTACGCACATAAGGGAACACTGGCACACGGAAAGGGCGAAACGCGTGTCAACAATGAAAAAAGGTTGGCACGGAATATCAAGACGTTACAAAGTGACTTGGTGTGTTACACTTGCGTTGTTCGCTGGAGGTTTTCAGTGCCATTTGGTTTAGTCAAGTATACAACACACCTCGAACACGTGCGGATTAACGAACTCTTGTCAACAAAGGAAAGAGACCCACAATACGTCTTACTGACTAAAAGAGTCCTTTGCAGGTGCAAAAACGAGTCCTCCACTTTGACGGGCGGCTCGAGAACCACTGAGCTGCGATACCGAGTACAAGCACATACGTGAAAACACATCCTGATGAGGAAGGAAACCCACCTGCACTCAGACCCATCATCATACTCTGCCATGCTCAACATAGCACCCCCCCCCCCTCCTCAGTCTGGCCAACCGCTCCCCCTTCAAGACATATCAAGATATACCATCCACACCATAAGTTACATATTATTTATTTTACTCAAGTCTCGTAATGTATTCTTTTAAAAAAATGAAGCATTTGGTGAGGTATCAAAGAGTTTTTTTTTATGTTAGTCTTGCAAGTATGATGAAGTACAGTGAATTAAAAATTATTCAAAGTCACATTTGAAGTTTTGTTTTCCATAAGGTCATTATAAGACATGTTTAAGTAAACTTTATTTTTATGTTCTATTTTTTAAAAAAAATTGGAACTAAATCTAAGTTATATTGAATGTTACTTCGCTAATTTTAACTTAACTTTTAACTTAACTTACTTATTAACTTATTTTTAACTTTCGCTTATTTTAACTTAGTTTTTCAGGTATTTTATTTCTGATTTTTTGTTTGCTTGACTGGTTAGACTTTAATTGATTTTTTAACGAATCAGACAGTTTTTTATTTTTTTAGTTGCGTTGGATATTATCTGCGATTTTTTCTCAGTATCACTTTTTCAGTTTTCTTGATGTGTACGTATATTTGTTATCTATTAATTATTTATTTACTATCAGCTTCTAATTTAACCCATCCTTGATACAATGTATCCAATTCCATATCTCCTTACATTAGCACCATGCAATCACGGAGCATCTTACCCAACACGTAGCCGTGCAAAGCATGTTTGCCCCGGCATGCTTCCAGTCCGTCACGCCGTGCTTTCAGCATAGTCTGGGTGAACGGTTTGTTGCCCAAGGTATACCCCAGACGAATCGCAATAGCCCCGGCCTGCCCAAAACACATCGCGTGTCCCTATGTCCTTGCCTTGGTTAGCACTGAAAACTAGAATTCAGGACGTAGCTCGGTTATCTTTTCCGCCCGGAACATTTGCCTCCCAATCTTATTTTTAAATATGTGAAAGTTATTTTATTCTTAAGGTTACCATATTTTTTTTTGTAATTGGCTAGACCTTTCTCACTTTTAGTTACCTTAGTATTTTACCCGTGATTTATTTTTAGATTTTTTGCTTCGTCTCGGTGTCTTAATCATTTATTTGTTATTTATTGTTTATTCGTATTTTGTATGTTCCTTTTTCTCTATTCATTTAGCATTAATATTTGTTAAATCAATATACAAGTTCAAGAATTTAGTTAAGCAATGTTTGAGAAGTGTAACCTAGTTAAATGGGTAAATGTTAAGGACCTTTGTCCAATTGCGATGGTTTTAACAATAGGGTAAAAACCGCAGAAATTACGGTCAGGAAACCACATTGGCTTGTAGCGATATTCTACTTAAATAGCAGAATTGATCTAACGGGACTAAATTTTGCATTGACAAGGTACGTTTTAAGTAAATTGCGGGCCAACCTTCAGGCTTGTTTGAAGATTTATGACGAACCGCACGCCAGTAACCTAATCTCGAGCTCCAAAAGTTTGGCCTTCGTATGGAAAGGCATTGGGGCTTTCTACACATTACCGATTCTGGGGGGAGAAGATAAGGTTGTGAGAGTGTGAAAAATGCTTACATGCTAATGTGACGGTTCTTTCGGTCCATAGAGGCTGCGCTAAGAAATAAGGAACAAGGACCGAGTTATGCAATACTCAAATTATACTTCCTTTTGCATAATGTTATGAAGTTTGCAAGGCTGTTGGCCAAGATTGTTGACATGGCTTATGAATGATGGAACAGTGAAAAGTAGACTTTCGTCTCCACCGCGTAAATACTGGAATTCAGGTAAAATGTACAGTAGTGTATGTTAGGTAAACTTGGTAAAGAAAACCGTAGTGTAGAATTTTACATTCGGAACCCCGTATAGGAAATATTAAGGTTAGGAAATAACGTTCATCTGGTCAGCATCGCTTAGATGCAGTAGTTGAACGACAAAATACATGTCAGAGGGTCCAAGTGCTCGTACAAATGGGGTCTCAAATATCTGTGTACATTACATCAGGGTCTCTTTCACTAGCAATAAAAAAAATCCGAAGGGGATTTCCGAGAAGAATATCTAACTTGCGAGTCTCTGACATACTTATCTCTTACAAACGGGTTTTGTGTTATTAAACAATTAAACAAAGTACGCAAGCTAATGTCTCTTACAGGGGTAGCTCTCTGAAGTCTTTTTTTACTGGAGAAATTACTAAGTGCTTAGTACCGTTGAATATAAGACTAATCTAACCGGAAAGCGATTAGAGGATGATAGACATATGGTCTGATTAAACTGTAATAAAACTTAAAAACCTACAAAATATTCTGATCGCTCACGATATAATTCTCAATTATGAGAAGTTTTCAGCCATGGTTTCATATAGTCTTAAACATCACTGCCCAGTTTCTGCTCGTTGTCTCAAAACTCATTGTTGACTCGGAGACAGCGCAAGGGTAACGTATTTCCTGAAATAGGAGAGTAACTGGGAGTACAACAAAAAGGAAAAAAGAGGCGAAAAAGGAAAAGAAATGTTCGAGAAAGATGGAAGAAAAGAGGAATTGAACGAAGTGACGCAAAATTCGATATAGGCCGAAGCATTTTATCCTTCGCGGATCGGATCTGCGACAATGCTAGGTAAGAGTAAAAATCAAATTTTACGATGGCTCTTTTAGATCCGGGTTGCTGAAATAACGAGTGTTTTTAATTTCACCAAATGAAAGAGAGTTTGGAAGCAGAGGTCTCTTACAAGAGAAGAACTTTACATCCAGGCCTTTTAAAAAATAAGTGAATTAAACATCGTTAAGGAGGTCTAAATTTGGCACACCATTTTTATTTATTCGAAAAGAAATACTAAAAGCGAGGCAAAGAAGGAAAAAACTCTACAGTAGATGCCCAAGTATGCTAGCTACATTATCTGAGTAATAGTGTCTTCGAAAGTTGCCGTAAATTTTATTTATTGCCATTTTGCCGAACCTCGTCAAAATCGGCACTTTGAAAATGTGGTCTAAATTTGGCCTACCTGAGAAAAGGGCTACTAGCGCATTCAACAACCGAGTTAAAAAAGGGAAACAATA
>JAHZNP010001104.1:6450-26526 GCA_020615345.1 Triops cancriformis
GAAACTCTCTCCCCCCCCCCCCCGAAATGAAGTCCTGGATACGCCACTGGTGCCAACAATTGAGTCCCTTTTTCTTTTAACGGATGAACCTGGTTGACTTTCTGGTTCTAGAAAAGTTTTAAAAGACAAATTGTGGAGTTAATGACGATTACCTTCTGACTGCATATTTGTGCTATCTAGCGAATTAAAACTTTCGCTTTCTTGTAAAATTCCTGCCTTGTTAGGCGTCTCAGTTTCCAAATCTGGACGGTCATCTTCCGCTTTTATGCTGTCGGATATATTTAAAGGATTATTGGCTGGCCTCTTTCCGATAATATTGTCCATCGCGTAATAAAACGGGGAAAAGTTCTCAACATTTAAATCCTCAGCTCCGCTTTTGTTGAGTTTCAAGGACCATTCCTTGTATTTTGCCTTAAGGTCATGCAGTTTTTCTTTAATTTGTGTAACCGACCGATGAACACCTTGGTTTTTTAATTCCGTTTCAATTTTTTATAAGTAACGTCTTTCTTTGTCATGCTTTCGAACTTGATATGCATATTAGGCTCTCCCCAAATCTCAATTAGATGGTTGGTCTCATCAACACCCCAATGGCGACCTTTCATTATGAGAGAATTACTTTCTATTTCGAAACCTGAGTTTTTATAACATAATTAGTTTAATTAGTTATAACTGCTAATTTCAAAGTAGACTTACCAAATAATGTCCACAGCAGCTGTCGTAAATATATGAAAAGCTTGCTGACACACTGGCTTTGAATGGCATTTACTCTTTAAAATGTAATGTCAATACGTAACAGGGAAGCGTAGAATTTTCAGCGGAAGGAGTAAGGAAGTTATCCAAGGTTAATTATGCTTGACTGTTATGCCTCACACCGTCAAGGTAACATTTCTAAACTCTTATATTTCAAAAAAAGCAAATAATGGAAACACTTGCGAACGTGTTAAAAGAAATATACAATATTAACAATAAATGTATGAAAATTTCACGAATACTTTAAGTCAAATCACCACTACTCACTCCAGTAATATTTCATTGCACAAAACGAAATTTATATTTATTAATATAACTTTTATTATCTTATTTCCGCACTCGAAAATTGCGCGGAGGAGCTATATACAAATCCCAAAGTCTTGCGCAAATAACCTTGTTATCTTTCAAGGGAATAATAACCCTACAATTCCTGAGCAACTACCTGGGTATTTGCAGTGTGACCTAACGGAACAAAAACCAAGAGGGAATTGGGCCAAATTACCAAGGTAATACGGCGGTGTGACCATAGCCTATGTTAGCAATTGTTTCTGATTCCCACTCTGTTCTACAGTGCTTAAATTCAGCTTTAGCTGTTTATACACATATCAGTTCCCGCATCACTTTTTCTTCGCTATTTTGTAATTTTCCCTGATTTCACAACGCCGCTTCCATGATAGCTTCAAAGAAGCACTCCGTGAACATATCCTGCCAGAATCAAGCTAAACAGTGTCGAAAAGGAATTTTATCATTGCAACTGTGGAAAGCTCCTTCGCACGAGTACTTAAGATTCTTCTAAAAAAGGGTTCAGTTGATCGTCAATTGAAACTCAAGCGCACAGCTCAAAGAGAGAGAGGCATCAGAGGTGGACTCTAGGGTTCCCGGAAGCCGGCTTTTGCGAAGCCAGCTTCGAAGCCGGCTTTGAGCTTGAGTTCTCCTCGGCTTTAAAGCCGCCCCCAGGCGATGAAAAGCCAGAAAGCCAAAAGCCGAAAGCTACGAAGCTGGCTTCGAAGCCGGCTTTCTGTCATTTTGCTGGAAAGGCCACACCCCTTCTGAACTTATCCCTTCCCTCTTCCATTGTAAACAAACACAAGTGATCTGAAATGTTCGTTCCCCTCGCTCGGCATTTTAAGTAGCCACGCCCACAACGAGCTTTGGCCAATAACGAAAGGTTTCATGACCATGCAGTTTAAAAACAAAGCCAAAGCCGAAGCCGAAGCCAAAAAGTCTGGCTTCCGAAGCCAAAAGCCGAAGAAGCCGAAGCCGGATTTTTTCGGCTTTTGGCTTCGAAGCCGCGGCTTCCGGGAACCCTAGTGGACTCCGAATAAGTTACTATATTTATCGCGAATTGCGTACTTCCAAATTACTTCAAACAGTTTTTTCCTTACTAGCATCAAGGGCGAGGTGCACTATTACCATAATTTCATTGAACCTCTTAAATATCGTTTTTTTCGATTTGATTTCGGACTTAGTGTTGAAAGCAGGGTTGTGCGGAGTTGAACTTGATTTGGAGTCAATTCTGGAGTAAGACCATTTTTGAATGAACGTAAGGCTTGAGAATTTGCGCATTTTTTTCGCGAATTGAACTTGAACTTGGAGGTAACCACTCAGCTGTGAATTGGAAAGGGATTAAATAGAAAGCGAAGGCTTCAACCTGGATTTGAAAGCCCTTTCTTGAAATCTTGTATAGGAAAGCTAATTTTTGCGCGCTTTTCCTTCATAAAAGGGTATATGAAAAGTTAGTATAAGGATTAAGACTGACACCACAATTTTCTCCGTCATCATGTAGCTTTCTCAGGTATGTTTCCTAGATTAGGTTATATTTGTTAACCATCAGTCAGCTCTGTACCTTTGACAAGTATGGAGACGTCACGTGTGTACAATTATTTTACCCTAGTTAAGGGCTACAAATCTACAGACAATCATTACAAAGTTACGTGCAACACTTGCTTGGATGTTTTTGCTGTGAGCAGCCGAGCAACGTCTAATTTAGTTTGACATTTACAGGTAAAACTTTTCACAGACATTGGATTGAAATGAGAATTAAGTATTGAAATGGGAGCAAATATTAACAATTTCCTCTAATACCGTAAGCACCGTGTGCAACACGGACTGTACCTGAAGGAGAAGGAGCAGTCCTCTGTTTCCCTAGTCACCGATGTCCGCGACATTTCCGAATATTTCCTGCCACCTCAAGATGAGTTGCGATCTTCTGCTTCCTATCCGCAAACAAGCGCTCGAGCAAAATATTTAACTATGAAGCTAGTAAAGTTAATTGTTTCGAAAATGCTTCCATTAAGTATTGTAGAGGACGAGGATTTCAAGGATGATTCTTCTTCCCTTGATTGTAAATTCGTTTTATCTTCCCGTAAAAGTCTGACTGAAACTATCATACCCCAGTATGTTCGCTATGCATCTGCAAAAATTATGCACAGCTTGAAATATTCTATCGACTCCAGAATATCCCAATATGAAGATCTCTCGTCTTTCCACTTGATCCAAGGATTAAATTAGGCAGCTGGTGTTTAAATGTTGAAGGGGTTAGGGCAAAATGTTCAAGTGCGTAGGGCAATTGAGGCTAGGCTTAGTACTCTTAGTGAAGACGTGATTGAAGTGAGTGAACGGTTTTTCCCGCAGCCGAAGCGTGCACGTACCGAAAACTCTGATACCAGTTTCGATAGTCTTTTGTTTGAATGTTCTTCGAGAGTAAATTCAACCCGATTTCCCAAGCTCGCCAAGCTAGCCTCCCAATATTTGCATACTACCGCAACTCTGATGACCCCTGATCTGTTTGAAAAAGTTATGTTTTTGCGATGTAATACGTTGTATGTATAGTGAGTGACATGATTTGTGTGATTTTTGTAAAAAGGAAAAGGCTTGACTTGGAGTTGAAAATCCAGTAAATGAACTCGAACTTGAGTTAAGCTCTTTTTTACTGGGCTTAGGCTTGAGCTTGAACTTGGTCTTCTAGGCTTGAACTTGCAGTAGGATCTGACCTTTTAATGTGAAATGGGCTTGAAGTTCATTTAAGTTCATTATTTTAGGCTTAGGCACAACCCTGGTTGAAAGAAAGGTCGACATATGCGAAACATATCACGATGCTGTGACTTTTGGTCTACTTTTGGATCATAACCGTCTTTTCGAAATATTTTCCGTGATTTTTAGCTAGCCCTAGCTATAAGTATTTCCAGTATGTCCTGTTTCTATTATGCTCCGAAAAATAAACTTACATGTTAAATGGAAAATTTTGAACCAAGTTTTCAGGCAGGTGGGGGGGAGGGCGCAGAATTGTGCTGTGGTTTAGGGCGCAGAATTGTGTAAGCAACGGCCCTCTTTTTAACGGTACGCATTTGAATGATTTGGCGCCCCCTTGCCCACAATCACTATCCCATCACCGTTGAGCATGGCGTCTTTTTGACGCCCAAGGTCTGTTTTGATACCCTTACGTTTAAGACTAACGTTTAGGAAAAGTTAGAAATTAGAAATTCGGTTAGAAATGGGGCTGCTACGGTTACTCTAATTATCCAGCGACACAGTAGTACTATTCATAATGAAAATCTGAAACTGAATTCTGAAAATTTCCCCACGTTGGATCCAGGGTTGAATTACCGCGGTCTTCCGTTTATCGCGGTAGTTACCGCGGTAGATATTTTTACCGCTGTCTTCTATCGCGGTAAACACAAAAGTACTGCAATTACCGCATTACAGCAAGCTCTCGAAAGTACCGCGCGGTAGAGGTAAGAAAATGTCTTTTAAACCACCTTTATGCCAGCTGAGTGGACATGACATCACTGTAAGTTCCTTAACCAATCGCTTGAGATCACGTGACATATTGGTAAGCGTTTCTCTGGTTACTTGACTCTACGCGATTCGGCGTCGAAATTGACGCTGAATTCAGAATTTCTCTTCGTGTAGCTGGAAGTTCTGGGTCCTAGCGTGAGAAAAGTTCAAGCCGTAGTTGAGCCCTAAATTGGCTCATTGTGACTAAACACTGATCAGATGAGTGCCGATTCCTATGCTTCGCCTACATTCGAAATGAGCGGTTCGTCTGTAATTTCACTGAGGTACTAAGGGCGTAAGAAATCTTAATCCTGTGCCTCTATGGGGCTACTTTTCATCATTCACTGAGAAAAGGCGGAATCAAACTGATTACGAAGACCCTCTAAATTAGACTCGCCATGGTCTTCATTTGTTTACAACGCTCACCATAGCCCAGCCCCCTTCTTTCGAAGCGAAAAGTTAGATTGACCCGAGAAAGGCCATTGATTTCCCTTCCCTCTCTTAGCACACCCTTAGTACACCCTTAGTCCCTTACTACCTCAGTGGAAGAAGGCCCTAAATGTACGAAATACGAAAGTACGGTACTTTCAATTAAAAGTAACTATGATCAATGACCACTGTGTTCCCGCACAAAGTGATATTGTCAAACCATTAAAGAAATTAACAGTTCTTTCTTGATGAGTCTTCATTCGTAGGGTTTAAGGCAATTCGATAGTTGAGGAGATAGTAGTATCACTTGGCAGTAGTATCACTTGGCTTGTTGTCACCTCAGTGTATCCTATTGCATGCAAAGTGTTCACAATTTTCTTTCATAGGCGATATACTATTATACTAGACTGAATTACACAATTTGTTGCAATCCCGAGCATGAACCAAGCCAACAACAAGAAATAAATAATTTGAACGTTTACTTTTCTGAAATTCAGCGGCAAAGTGCTGGGCTAAGACCAATGTTGCGAATTTTTAATGGATAAATCTTCACCAGAAAACATAAAAAAGTTTTTACGTCACTTCCCCTAATCAATTTACAGTTCATTTTATTTTAATAATTTACGTCAATGTTCACTCGAAATTCGTGTTGTATATAATTTTACCGATTACCGCTACCGCGCCTGTCTTAAAGTATTGCGTTAAATACTTACGGCCGTAAGGTAAAGAAAAATCCAAGTTTCCAAGTTACCGCTTACCCGGTAACGGTAAAAAAATTGCCGCATTCAACACTGGTTGGATCTAGGTATTACTATATTTTTTCTTGGTAAAATTGTAAAAAATATGCAGCAGTTAATAAAAAATCGGCAACGCAATTTTCTCATTTCTCGCATTCGGTCATGTAAAATAAAAGAAAGGTAACAATGGCCTTAAAAGACTTTAATTAGGTACAGCACAACATATGGAAAAGGTGGCTTTTGTGCATTCCCTCGCTTTAAAGTGCGGTAATCGTTGAGCTTACGTTGGAGATTAGGATAAGTAAATTGCATGCTTTTAGTAATAAACAGAGCTAGGGAGAAACACAACTCCCAGACGTTCTTAGCTTTGAAAAACCTTTAAAAAAATATTCGCTTATTGCACTCTTCGCAACCTATGAAGAGCCAAAACTAACTAATAATTGTGTCAAGTGGCTATGTGCTTTGTTTTCCCGATATGATTTGACTGATGTAATGTGAAATGGTCGTTGTAAAACTTAGATTGTTGAAAGTTGTTTTTGTGTATTTTGTGTGGTTTTCTCGCAATTTTTTTATTGATAACTGTGGTGTACTAGCGTGAGCAGTTGAGAAATGTTATGACAAATGCTTTATGTCCCGGGCTGACCCGTTATAGGAAGCAACCTTATTCCGGCAGTCCGCCCTTGGCCCTTACCAAATAAAGACCTTTCCTACCAAACCAGTAAAATATATTACAAAAGTGGCGACGAGGATGGGATGTGTTCCCTAGATGTAAGTTCTGTGTGATAAAGAGTGTCTTTCCACGAATTAATTAATTGAACGCCTGCTTATCAAAATGGCAGAACCAAGTGGTAGAGCAGCGGCTCGAGTGCCTGACGTGGCAAGTGGGCGCGGGCGTTAGCGGGTGATAGGAAACATTGAACATTTTACTGCGGATACGCCATGGGAAATATACATTGAGAGAATGGAGCAGTATTTCCTGGTAAATGGAGTTGTAGACGACGTGGAGAAAAGGGGAATTTTTCTAACGTTAGGAGGCCCTTATGTGTGCAAGATATTGTGGCAAATTTGTGCACCTGTTAAACCTACTACGAAGACATTTCCCGAGATTTGCGAAGCACTTCGAAAACATTTCGTCAAACCTACTATTGAAATCGCCGAGAGGTTTCACTTCTATCGACGTCGTCAGAAAGTGGGGGAGTCCTTACGGGATTATGTAGAGGAGCTGAAAAGTTTATCCAAAGACTGCAACTTCGGTACATTCCTTGATTCCGCCTTACGTGACGTTTTTGTCGTGGGATTAGCGGATGCCAGGATTCAGTCGAAATTATTAGTAGAGGCTGCACTAGATTTTTCGAAATAACAAGCCATTGCATTTTCGCAAGAATCAGCCACAGCAGAAGCAAAGGAAATTTCCAGTTCGGAAGTCCACAAGCTGGAAACCAGATCCGGAAGGAAATGCTATCGCTGTGAAGAGCCTGGACATTTTGCAGACAAGTGCCCACACGTGGACAAGAGTTGCCGGCATTGTGGAAAAAAGGGTCACCTTGCTACCGTTTGCCGCGAAGTGGAAAAGAATTCGACGAAGTCCGAAAAGAAAAAAGAGAAGAAAATGTCGAGTAGACGAAAGACATAGACGATTTGGCAGTAAGGGAAGCACATAGACCTAAGGACGTTCGAGATGTCAAGGCCTTCCTGGGTCTGGTGCAATAGTATGGGAAGTCTGTACCCAATTTATCCTCCCTGGCGGAACCACTTACCAAACTGACGCGCAAGGCCGAGGCTTGGCAATGGTCAAAGCACCAAGAGTCATCCTGGGTGAAGCTTAAGGATGTCCTGTCGTCGGATACAGTTCTGGCTCACTATGATCCTGATTGTAAGGTGAAGCTGAATGTGACGCCTCACCAGTGGGGGTAGGCGCGGTGTTAACGCATGTCTTCCCTGACGGTACGGAAAGACCGATTGCGTATGCGTCAAAGACGTTATCCGGAGCAGAGCGCAATTATTCACAAATTGACAAAGAAGCTTTGGCTCTTGTTTTTGGCGTTAAGCGCTTCCATGACTACGTCTGCGGAAGGACATCTACATTGGTGACGGATCACCGACCTCTATTGGCCATAATGGGTCCGAAAGCAGGCATTCCACCGTTAGCTGCGGCTCGCATGCAACGTTGGGCGTTGCTATTGGCAGCTTACAACTACGACTTGCAGTATCGCACGTCAAGCACGCACGGAAATGCAGATGCCTTATCGAGAAGTTCGATTGACTGCGAATTTCAAGATCTGGACTCTGAGGTAGCGAAGTGCTACCACGTTGAAGCTGTGGAAAACTGCGCTTTGGATTTCCAAGCACTGCAAGCGAGCTACATAAAAGACGCAGTCCATTAGCAAGTCATTAAGAAATTGCGGGATTGTTGGTCGCAAGGAGACGCTAAAGGAGTGTTACAGCTTTTTCATAGCAAGCGATTTGAACTTACGTTGGAGAAAGGCATCGTGCTCTGGAATGTAAGAGTAATTGTTCCACAATTTTTACGACAAGCGGTACTGGAGTTGCTGCATGAAAATCATCCGGGAATTGTAAGGATGAAATACTTGGCAAGAAGTAAGTTTTGGTGGCCAAAAATGGACGCCGACATCGAAAGGAAAGTCGGTCAATGTTCAGCATGCAAGTCTGCCGCGAGGAATCCGGTTCCGATGACGGATACCACTTGGCCTACACCGAGCTTACCGTTTTACCGAGTACATGTTGATTACGCGGGTCCCGTGGATGGAAAAATGCCATTAGTAATGGTAGATGCATATTCCAAATGGCCCGAAGTTTTCTTTCTGAACGATAGTTCGACTTCAAAGACTATTGAAGCGTTCAGGAACGTATTTGCAAGATTTGGACTGCCGTGCGAGTTAATTACAGACAACGGACCGCAGTTTACTTCAAAATGAATGGAGGAATTCGTTAGAGGAAATGGTATTAAACACTTAATGGGTGCCCCCTATCATCCCCAAACTAATGGCTTGGCAGAAAGTTGCGTCCAGACTGTAAAAAGTCACCTTTCCAAGTCAACGGATAACTCCGCAAGTTTACAACTGAAAATACAGAGATTCCTCATGACGTACCGAACGACTCCTCACGCTGTGACGGGAAAGTCCCCTGCGGAGATACTGTTGTCCTATCAACCACGTACGCGTCTAGATCTACTACAGCCAACGAAGAAAGTGGCTACACCACTATGGTATAATTCCAAGTTTGCTATAGGAGACCAAGTCTTGGTAAGGGATTTTAGATGTTCAACGAAACGGTGGTTAAAAGGAGCCGTTATAAAGCGTATCGGAACGGTATTATATGAAGTCCGAGTAGGGTCGACTGTCGTGAAAAGACACGTAGACCAAATGCAATTTGATGTAAGCGTGGAAGGGGATAGTACGGTACCAGAAGAAGTGAAGATTCCGCCTGTGCAAAGGGAAGAAAGCCCAGTTACTGTTAAGGAAAACTGGCCGATTGAGGAAGCGGAGGTACAAGCAAGAGGAGAACCTTCGAGCCCTACCCCTGCTCCAGACCCTGGCCAAGTATTGAGTCCTACACAGCCGCGAGAATCATCGATCATTATTCCGCAAGAATTACGCCGCTCAAGCAGATTAAGGAAAAGTAACGAAGATCGCGCATATGAATATGAGGACTGGCGTAAGAAAAAATGATTAATGATTGACGTGATATTTTTTGTTAATTCTCGTGGGTTGAACCTGTCGTTAATGTTGGTGGTGGGACTTTCAAAGTAAGAGGGGAGGAATTGTGGTGTACTAGCGTGAGCAGTTGAGAAATGTTATGACAAATGCTGTATGCCCCGGGCTGACCCGTTATAGGAACCAACCTTATTCCGGCAGTCCGCCCTTGGCCCTTACCAAATAAAGACCTTTTCTACCAAACCAGTAAAATATATTACAATAACTTTGTTGAACTTTTAT
Source organism: Triops cancriformis (assembly GCA_020615345.1). Taxonomy (NCBI): domain Eukaryota; kingdom Metazoa; phylum Arthropoda; class Branchiopoda; order Notostraca; family Triopsidae; genus Triops; species Triops cancriformis. Next base: position 16,100 of record JAHZNP010001104.1, read on the forward strand.
GGTCAATGTTGTACTTTTTGTAGGTGAATGCTATTGTACTGTGTATTTTTTATTAAGTCATATTGTTGAGCTTCGGTGTTTACTGTTGTATTATTTGTTGTTGGTGAGTTATTGGTGTACTGTCGAGGGCTATTTTTCAATATGCATTGTTCATATGTGTCGTTTATGTTATATTCTGTGTGATTGCTCTTAAAGCTGTGTGTCGAACGCTATGGGAAATTCCCCGTTGGCCTTAGTTGCCCCCCATTATTAGCCTCCCTTGACCTGACACTTTGTTCTTTCCTAGTAGCCCTTAAGCGCGGTTCCCACTAGCAATTATTTGACTGCCAATCCGCGATCAAAGTCCAAAGTCACCCCCTGCGGGCAGGACTGGCTATCCAAAAGTCATGATCGCGGGTGATAGCGAGCTATCAAATAGGTTTGAATTTGGACTGTGTTTGTTGTGATTGTGATGACTGTCAAGCATTGCCATATAAAATTATGTAAAGAAACATATTTTTAACTTGTTTAGTAATACAAAATATGCACAGATTAAGTCAAGTAAAACACAGTCAACTAGAAAATAATATACGGAGAGGTATTTAATGTTATTTATTAAAATCGCATTGAACGGCAACGCAAGACTTCGTATCTAGCTTTGTTTTTGTTTTCAAACATGCGATATTACAATAAAAAATTTTGAATATAAGTTGCATCAACCATTTGAAGCTACAAAGACGGCAAATAAAATTATTCACTAATTATTATCATTTTAAAATATAAAATTGTTTCATTTTTTCCCCACCTTTTAATCCTTGCAATGCCGGCAGTCGCCACGATCACAACAAACCATAGAGTAAGGATAGAGATGGCACAAGCTCGTTTCCTATGGACTTTCTTGTCACAACTTTTCTTAACCTCCAGGTCGCATCCCTCGGGACGGTTTGTTGTTCCTGAGCTGTTTGAGACCTGCCTTGCACATCGCGGGAACTATGAAAACGAGGCAAACAAGTATATCGATAGCAAGACAACTATGTCGATTACATACCTACAGTGAGCTAAGAACTCTATGTGAGAACAGGGCTAAGAAGAAGCGGGCGATTTTAAAACTTTCACCAAGGAAGGATTAAGATTTTTTCTAAACTATATCTTTTTCAACATGCAACTTTAGTCACCATTATTAATATCACTTTCAGATTTAAGAATTGACATACAAACTGCACCATAACCGATATCTTAAATTCTTAAGTTCCTGTCTTGCAAGCCTTGCGCATGCCCACGGAGTCTACCTTCAGCCAATCAGCAACTTTTTCCACTTTGTTCTCCCAAAGGGTTACCTTTTCCACCAATTTTTTTGGGACAAGCGTTGTATAGCCATGTCAGCTCTATCCTTACTCTATGCAACAAACACACAGTCCAAATTCAAACCTATTTGATAGCGCGCTATCACCCGCATCATGACTTTTGGATAGCCAGTCCTGCCCGCAGGGGGTGACTTTGGACTTTGATCGCGGATTGGCAGTCAGATGATTGCTAGTGGGAACCACGCTTTAGTAACCCTTATATTGCGTGACCCCACTTATTCATCCAACGTTGTATCCCTTACGTATAAATAAGGAACCAAAAAGAGGGAACTATAGAGTTCTTCTAACTCTCAACCCTCTAGTTAAGCTGTAGTGTTAGAAGTCATTGATAACTGAAAGTTTGGTAGATGTCTGATAGTAATAAACTATTAAAACGACCTGGTCGTTCCTTACTCTAAAATCACAACGCAGGGACTTTTTGTTAGTATTTGCCACATTAAACTTCGGTGCCGTGACCAGGATGGCGTCTGCCTCACTTAAACGTCAACGTGGTACCCTCCGTACCTACGTAACTAAACTTAAAAACAACACTGAAGTTTTTTTTAATAATGCAGTAACTCCTTCTGAGTAAATTACTAAATTGAATCGAACTTTAGAGTCATTAAATGAACATTTGAACAAATTAACTTTACTTGATGAACAAGTTCTTGACACTCGTGAAGAAGATGAATTAGAAAGAGAAGAAGAGTCTGTCACATGTTACAGAATAACGCTTGAAGACACGATTGTTAATTTTCAGCACCAGCTTGTTCTGTTACAACCATCCCCCTCACCAGCCAGCAGCCCGAACCCAACGTCAGCCTCCGCGTCCCCCCAAACTCCCCTTACTCAAAACCCGTCTTGTAGAAAATCAAAGCTTCCAAATGAAGTTGGCCACCTTTGATGGAAACATCTTAGAATGGCAAGGGTTTTTGAGCAATTTCAAGTCCGAAATTCATGACGACCCCTACCTCACAACAGTCATGAAGTTTAATTATCTCATGGGGCAATTGTAGAAGGATGCCAAGGTTTTGGTAAGCGGATTTACTTCTTCCGACGACAACTACCAAGAGGCCATTGACGTGCTGCATAAAAACTACGGCAAAATCGACAAGATAATTAAAGCTCACACGAAAACCATCAGAGAACTTCGCCCTCCAGATGAGTCTTTCAAGAAAATAGAAAAATTCGTAGTAGCACTCGACATTAACCTTCGGGGACTGCGAGCCCTTGGCCGTGATATCAACGGTTATGGAGACTTCATCAACAGCCAAGTCGAAGAGAAGCTCCCTACCTTGTTCCGGCAGAATGTCGAGCGTAGGAAAGGGACAGCAGCTTGGACTTTGCTTACCTTCCAGGAAGCCATGGCTGCCGAACTGGAGATCTTGGGGTCAGCGCCGTCCATAACCAACCCACCCACTCGGCCTCTGGAAAACCGAAACCCAAAACCAATCCTAGCAGATAGCCAACAGCTTCAGCCCTTGTTGCCTCTACCGAATCGAGCCCCAAACCTAACAAATGCCCTTTCTGCGCAGGCGACCACAAACCAAACGACTGCGAAAAGTACACGACACCTCAGCAAAGGATGGCTGTGACCAAAGAGAAGCACCTTTCCTATAACTGCCTGGCTAGTTCGGCCCACTCCACTGTCGCTTAATGCAAGTCAAACACAACTGTAAACGTTACAACCGCCGCCACCATACAAGTCTGTATGATGTGAACTTCCCCCCAAGAACTCGGCCCTCTACAACCGACGTTCAGAGTAAGACCTCTATAAACACGCCCGTGTCCATCACGACAATGCTCACATCCACCCTTGAAGAAATTACCGCTACTGTTTTTCTGAAAACAGCAGTCGCGCCCGTAACAATTGATGGTGTGACGACTTCAGCCAACATTCTCTTCGACGGTGGTGCTCAAACTTCCTTCGTCACGACTGATCTCCTCAAAAAACTACAACATGAGCCCATAGAATTTATAACAGCGAGCATAGGCTCCTTCGGATCGAGACGAAGAACTCGTTGCTATGGTATCACCGAGTTGGCAGTCCAAACCCGAGACAGCACATCTATTACAGTTGACGTGATTGCCAATCAACGATTGCAGCCCCCTTAAACCTGAAGTACGAAGTCGACATACGCAAATACCACTATTTGCGCAACTTGCCTCTGACCCATCCAGATGTAGGAAAAGAAAAATTTTACATAGATATCTTGATTGGAGCAGACATTTTGTGGTATTTCTACAAAGGTAAAGTTATTCAAGGACCGGGACCCACAGCAATCAAGTCATCTCTTGGATGCCTTCTTTCCGGACGATCCCACGCTAGCCGCATTAAACATTCTTACCATACCCTACTTTTTTAGGGAAATCCCCAAGAATCCCCAGGTCCTTGAAGACTTTTGGGAACTCGAAGCCATTGGGATCGCCCCACCTAAGTCTGACGACGAGCTAATCCAGGAGTACCAAGACTCCATGATCAAGCGTGAAGAAGATGGCCGCTACATTGCCCGGTTCCCGTGGAAACCAGACCATCCAGCCCTACCCACGAATTTCGATACCGCAAAAACGCGTACCATTAATATCCTTCGGCGGCTACGAAAAAATCAAGAACTCCTACAACAATACAGCGCGGTCATCCAGGATTACCAGCAAAACGAATTCATCGAGAAGGTCCCTAATTCAAGCCCAGAAGCTGTTATCCACTACCTACCACACCGACCTGTAATTAAAGAATCCTCCACTACCCCGGTTCGGATCGTGTTCGATTGTTCGGCAAAATCCGATCCCAAATCGCCCAGCTTGAACGACTGTTTAGATCCTGGCCCTTCACTCCTTAACGATCTCTGCGGAATGTTGCTGCGATTTCGAGTTCACCTTTACGTTCTTTCTTCAGATATTGCTAAAGCATTTTTGAACGTCCGTCTCGTAGAAGAAGATCGAAAAACTACTTACGATTTTTCTGGGCTGAAGACCCGTGGAACCCCGAGTCCACTTTGGTTACCTATCGCTTTAAAGTCTTGTTATTCGGAGCTTGCAGTTCTCCCTTTATCCTGCTTGTGGTCCTAGCCAAACACCTGTCCAGCAGCAAAACCCCCCTGGCTCCAATCATCCAACGCGACATCTACATGGACAACTTACTGACGGGGACCGCTGAAGAATCGGATTTCATCAAGTTGTACCAGGAGTCTCGTAACCTACTTTCAGACGCGAAAATGAATCTCCGTGAGTGGACCACGAATAGTACCGTACTGAAGAACCGGCTTATCGAAGACGGAACCTTGTCCTCCTCCAAGATTGTCAAAGTCCTCGGTCTTCAATGGCATCCGGATACCGACTTCATTAACTACTCCGACGTCGACCTAAGTTTCCCCACAAATTTGACGAAGCGTGGGCTGCTCCAAGTCGTCAGACGTATATTTGATCCGATCGGGTATCTCAGCCCCTGACCATCGCAGCCAAACTTCTACTGCAAAACGTATGGAAATCTCAGATTACATGGGATGATCCTCTTCCCGAACCATTAGCGTTCTCTTGGCTTACCATCCGGAAACAACTTGAACACGTTGGAGAAGTCAAGCTTCCTATGACATATTTTTCCAGTAGCCCTTAGTAAACCTTGTATTGCGTGACCCCACTTGTTCATCCAACGTTGTATCCCTTACGTATAAATAAGGAACCAAAAAGAGGGAACAAGATAGAGTTCTTCTAACTCTCAACCCCTCTAGTTGAGCTGTAGTATTAGAAGTCATTGATAACTGAAAGTTTGGTAGATGTCTGATAGTAATAAACTATTAAAACGACCTGGTCATTCCTTACTCTAAAATCACAACGCAGGGACTTTTTGTTAGTATTTGCCACAAATGCTATTTAATTTCGTATAATAAAAAAATTGTGGTCAAAATTTCTATCGAATAATAGCAAATGGCGTTACCTTATTATGGTGATTATGAGGACCAATATTTGGGGTCTCATGTACCAGTTTACGAATGTTTACTCGTCAATTTTTGGTAGTGCAATATACCAATGTTTGTTCTGTTACCGATTTTTGCTCTTCTGTGTTACCAGTTCTTGGTTGCATTGCCATTATTTGGTTCAGCGTTGTACCGTTTTTTGGTTCCACTACCCCGATTTTAGGTAGGGAAAATACCGATTTTTGGTTAACCTAATATACCAGTTATTGGTTTTGTCCAGGAACCAATTTAAAGGGTTCACATCTACCATTTTTTAGGAAAAGCTACCATCATTGATTTTTGGTACAAAAAGAGCCCCAATCTGGGTTCCTCGCTTCTTGGTAGCATTTTCCCCATTAAATGGGAGACTTTTCTTACAGTGCAGTAAGATGGCGGATGTCGCAAACGGAATTCCTTCAAAGATGGCGTGTCTTGCAGAAAACTTTTGTTGTCTTTGCACTATACTGAACGAAAACCTGCTTGAAATATCTCTTGATTGCAGAAATGGTTTAAAAAAACTTTCACTTGGTTCTGGAAGGATGTTTGCTCATAAAAAAAGAAAGAAATGTCTGCTCATTTTATAAATCGAACATGGCAAGAAGTCGGGTTTGTGCAAACTTTCATTGTTCTGAATTGGTTTTTCCACAAGGAAATTTCGGTTATATTCCAAAGAAAGAAAGCTGCTGTGTAATTTGATAAGCTTACACAAGAAAGCCGTTAAATCGCGACGGATTGTAAAATCATCTATACACTATAGCATCAGACCCTCTCAGCTTTGTCAAAAGAACTATTAATGATTGTAGCATGCTTTGAATGGAAAACGGCAAGTAAAAACCGGTTTGTATTCATAAACTTTCTATAGATGTCTTTTTAAGAAAACAATGAACGGTTTGTTTAAACACCACTACAAAAATAAAAAAAATAAAAAACGGAATCACGTCCCGTACAGTATTCGGCACATAAAACAACCCAAACAAACCGTCCTATTGCTAACGTCCCACGCCACTGGGAGGAAGCGTTGTTGTGGGTCACAGACGCTTAGAAGACCCAAACGAGGGACACCGCTCGCGCAACTGACGGGCCGTTAGGCACCCGACGGTTTGTTTGGGTCGTTTTATGTGCCGAGTACTGTATGTACTATACTGAGAACTTAAAACTGGCCCAGGCAAAGCGCAGAGGTTGCCTCTTTAGGTAATTTACCTTCATTAAGGGTGAAAGGACTTGTACCAATCGGCTGCTAGAGACAGCCCACCACGAGCACTTGGAGGTTGAGGTGGAAAAGTAGAGCCGTTGGCTCTAGCTTACCATACCTTTGCTTCATAGGAAACGGGAAATTGGATTATTTTTCTTTTGTTAATAATGTATTTTCTCTTAAGCATAATATCGTTATAAAAAAGTAAAAGTATTTGAACTGTGTCACTCCGTTGGTATATCAAATGTGCTGAAATCTTCCATCGCTTTCTTACTTTCGCGAAAGAGTAACGAAAAGTAAATGTAGTGCTATGTAAATTAAATTTTGATACATTTATTAAAACATAATCCACCAAAACGGTATATAGATGAACCTTATTTATTAGTTCACACCAAAGTTTGTAGCAATGCAATTTAACACCTGTCGAAGTTGAACGCGCACGGTTTTAGTAAGCTGAGCACAGTTTATTAGATCTTCATTATACAGGAAATATTGAAACCGCAAATATAGGTTTGAGAGCAAAATTCATTTTAATTCTTGTTCCGACTAGTATTTAGTCATGCCCCCATTGTTTTCAATGCAAGCATGTAGCCTTCGCGGCATGGATTCTACTAGGGTCAGCAAAAAATCGGAATCGTCTGCTAGTCGTTCCCAAACGCGATTTGCTTCCTCAAAAAGCGTATCTGCGTTTCTGATATTGGTTTGACTACGAAAACAAAAATTACTGGATCGGTTAATTTGGGAAACTTACATTACTCTATGTCTCGCTTTAGCATCGCCCAGATGTGCTCGATGGGGTTCAGGTCGGGCAACCTAGGTGGGTGGGGAAGAAGTCGCACCATTTGTCGATCCAGCCAAGTTGTAACAGCCCTAGCCTTATGCACAGGCGAATTATCTTGTTGAAATACCAGCATATCCCCTAGAATCTCACGCATTATTGGTATTTCGTTTGAAAGGATTCCCTGATAGTCCATCCCGTTGAAGTCTTTCGGTAATCTTATCAGCGTGCTTAATCCAGTCATAGCGGAAAACCAGGCGAATACTGACACGGAGTATCTTCCGCTACGACCATTCTCGCGCACCGATTTGCTTATCATAGCGTTGGTTTTTCTAACAAATAATCGGTTAACTTTTAATATTACTCAGTATGTAAGCTTACTTCTCTGTATACGCGAATGGGTTTATTGGGTTCGGAGGAAATAGTACTCTCATCCGAAAATACTACCGTTGTTCAAAAGTCCTCCCTGACATCTAAAAACTTTTCGCAAAATCTTGTCATCGCCTCTTTGTGTCGGTCCGACAGTAAAAAAATTACGTGCCGGTCGTCTAGATCTTAACCAAAATTTGGCAAGGACTTGATAACCCGTAAACCGAGAGACATCTACGCCAGCCGAAGCAATCAATTTTGTCATGTCGAGCTGTGGATTAGATACGCTAGCAGCGATTAAGTTTATTTTGTCGTCGTCGTTTACAACTGAGTGACAACCCGTCCCTACCTTTTAATAACAAAACGAATTTTAAGAATAGCAAAGCTTCATTCTCATTTCCATACCTTCCGTTTCAAGTTTCCTTTCCTCGCATATCGTTGGAGCCACATATTCACGGTTGTCTTGCTTATATTTAATCTCCTCGCTAATTCACGTAACGATTGTCCGGCCATTCGCAATCCTACAATTACCCCTTTCTGTTCGTCGCTAAGTTGCCGTGGCATTTTAAAAGTGAGACTAATTTCATACAACAAGTTTCTTCCTATATACTCAACAAAAACAGCAAGATCCTTGGAGCCTTACGCATGCTTGGCATTGTAAACAACAAACCGTGGGAAAATGGTTGAATCCGCAATTGAGATTAAGGCCCCGGTTCGGCTTATCCTCTTATGGGCGAATTACATTGGTTAGTTTGTGGGTGATTGTGCGATCTACACGAATTATTTTAGAAATTTTTCTTGACAGTAATGTTATGGTCTATGATCCGCCGGGAATGTCGAGGAGGATTTTGTAGAAAACGATTCTTAATTTTTCTTTGGAGGAATGAAAATTTAGACTTTTTTGTGGAAGACATTTTCAAAAATCAGGCTTGGTCAGTTTAGCGTCGATTTTTAAAAATGATTTTTAATGCAAAAATTTTGAAAATTGGATAAGTAGTTTTTGCGGAATCACCTGCAATTTTTTATTTTATAAAAAAGTTAGCCTCTGATTCATGCTGCCGCTCATTGCAGTGGGCACGAGAGAAAGTCGAAGTCAATACAGGGAAACGGCGGGTAAGAGAATTGATGAAAGACCTTGACAAAAGTGAGCCTTGCTATCGACAAAGGCATACCTGCAAACAAGAGAATATTTATTTTAGGAAATAATATTGTATTTCCCTTTCCCTGAGACAGCTTGCCACGAAGGGATTAAGGTATGCCGCGCCTACTTGGTGTGGTTTGTTGGTAAACAATAACAAAGCCATGTGATAACTCGTAATTTTTAAAGCGTAAATACGGTTCTCTAGACTCTCATATTTGTAACAATTTAATATTATATACATATTTAAAAGATCGGCTCACATTAGTGCCTATTTGATTGTTTCACTTATTTTGTATTGTAATTATTGTATTTGTTTTCTATCCAGGACATTTGTACGTGGTCTGTCCGTAAAGTTCGTGGAATGTGGTCATAAAAACATTTTTTGTCAAAATTCAAGTTCAATACATTTTCCCCCTTCAAAGTACTCTCCCCTTGTTACAATGCACTTGTCCCATCTTCGTTTCGATTGTTGGAAACATTCCTGGAATTTCTCTGAAGTAGGGCTCTTCAGCTGCCTCGTCGACGCGCGTTTAATCGGTTCTACATCGTCCCAGTGGCAATCCCGCATGTCCAATTTGCATTTTGGGAACAAAAAGAAGTCACAGGGAGCTAAATGTGGTGAATAGGGAGGATAATCTAGCGTCGTGATTGAATTACGGGCCAATCAATCACCCCTGCTGCTGGTCAGGTGTCAGCAACTTTGGGAGGATTCTTGCGCACAATTTTCTTAGCGCCAATTCATTTGTTAGAATCTTGTGAACAGTCGATTTTTCCAAACCCAGTTCATCAACAATCATCCTGACAGTGATTCGGCGATCGGAAAGCAAAAAAGATCGCATACTTTCGATGTTTTCCGTAAGAGAGGAGATCGAAGGTTGTTTACGCAGGAAGAAACTTAAACTCGTCCACGTACGTAAACAGAGAAATCGCGCTTTGTTCTATAGTACAACTGTAAAATCACAACTACACCAAGCACACAAGTAAAACTCACAGAACAACAACAAACGGTAATTTAACGTCCGTACTCCGACACTATATCATCATCGCCTGGTTTCTCTTGTCCAACTAACTCTACCAATGCTAAAACAAGGTGAAAGGCTAAAGTAAAGGTCACTGTCGAGGTCTAGTTCGTAGAAAGTCGTAGGAAACGTAAGTAAGCGTCAATTTCCCCTTAAGCCCGAATTGTCAGCAAGTCGAGGTCATCGCGTCCCACGGGAGTCAATCTCAGTCACCCCTTCCGGATACTTTCATCCGGAACAAAGGTCTTCCTGGCCTTGCGTCATTTTTGCAGTCTTCACGCCCTTCGTTGAATCGCTTGATCCACTTGAAAATTGCTGCTATACTTAGTTCATTGTCTCCATGAGCAGCCCTCAACCAGGCTTGTACGGAATTGGAGTTGATTGGCACTTAAGTCCGGATTAAGCTCATTTTTTATGCATTAAGGAATTGCTCAAGTTCGACAATTCTTTTTTAATTACAGAGTCGAACTTGCACTTGATTTTACATCAACTGTTTGAAATGAACTTGGAAGGGAGTTGGATTTTACGTTACAGGATTTGCTTTTCTAGGAAAAAAAGACAATTCCTTTCTAGAAAATTTAGTAAAACAAAGTTAACATGTTTACTAGGAAGAACCTATGACGCAGGCAGCATATCCTCTATACTTTCAGAAG
>JAHZNP010001105.1:0-26373 GCA_020615345.1 Triops cancriformis
AGAGAACATGGCGTCGTATTCTCCTTTGCAGGGATCATGGTGGATCTCATACTGATGTTTTAGACCAATAAAATACGATTTTTCTGAATAAACTGAGAATTGCAAGCGAAAGTGGTCTGACTTTTTTTTCATTGTTGCGGTTCCCTAAGGGTCCGCAAGGTGGCAACTATCCCGGTCACATGCCGGGATGAGTCCTGAACGTTAAACAGGCGTCACTGATTTTTCTCTTCATGCAACTTTTTTTTTACAGGCAAAAGAACCCAGGTGTTATAGGACTTTCGGGCCACCCTTGTAGAGTGTCAGCCGTTCCGTGTATGCCGTGTATGTTGGCACAGCTGACACCTCGATTTACACTAGAATGTTGGCACAAGTCAGGGTGTTTCAGGCCCCGGTATGCACATTTTTTCCGATAATAGATGGAGTCTCTGCTTTCTCCCCGGAGAGAAGAAATGCCCAGAGATTAAAACTGCTTAGTTACGGTACTAACAGAAGTGGGCATGCTAGTCAAATTCAAGCTTTACAGGAAAGAAACACCTATCTAATTTGCATGTCAAAAGTTACTGCCACGCATTTGTACCACAGTAAAAATAAAATAATAATACAAATATAAGCCAAAATACAAAGATTTCTAAATATAAACTATGCAGAGTTTAGCCGGATTTTTCAATGTATTACGTGATAGCAAATACCGAGAAAAAAACGTTAGTCAATAGCCTATATACTTCCCATTCTTTTGCTGGCCAAATATTGGAGATTCATCCAGTGGACCACGTCACCGGAGAAAAAAAAATCTCAAGACGTTGTGTGAGATGAGAAGATAGCCAGATACCATTGTTGTATGTTCTCTTTGGGTTAGTCACCGTCACTTAACCTTCATAGTCACCTAGTCCCCTATAGTGGGTTACTAAAGTCGCTGGTTTTTCGTTCCTGGCTCGCCGCTAATAAATATGCCACTCTTTTGTCTTAGCCTCCCGCTGTTTTCCAACTGTTCAAATAAGAGAGGCGTTCGAACTTCCTGGTCTACCTATTATGATCAGAGCGCATTGGTTAGTCGAACTGGAAATTCGAAAGCGAGAGTATCTAACATCGATTCATACATTATTGTGATTAAATGCTAGCGAGATATTGCGCAAGTTAACGAGAAAATTACAGTTATTTTAGTCTGCACTAAAACAAAAATTTTACGTTACAGTATCTTCGGCAATTTTAATAAAACAGTAACTTTCGCAACTAGTAAAAGAACTTTCTGAGCATTTCCCCCATTATTCTAAGCATCCCCATTCCTTAGCCTAGTTGGATAGCTGGGGCCCGCTGAGCCGCTCGCATTCCCCGAAGTCAAAAGGCCGACATTGTTTACTATTAAGAGCTCTGGAAACCCCAATTCCTCGTCATTCTTTCATCTCTTCATCGTGATTTTCTTTGGCCATTATTCCCAAACTATCCTCATGAAACGCTCCACCCCTTTCGCTTCAATGTAAGTCCCAATTCTTTTCCATTTACCGCCTAAAATTCATCGTTACCAACCTCTGCCTCCTTTCCTTCCAATTAATCAAGTTATAACCGTTTAAGTTCCTTTTCCTACTGAAATTTTCTTAATTTCTTCATCCCAACACAGGCAGAATGACTGTTCAGTCCAATGGCGCCTCAGGTCAAGGGTCAGCCTTCGCTACCCCTCCGAGTAAACGCGTCAAGATGTCCAAATTGTCGCTCAAAGGCCAAAAACAGTTGACTCTGTCCCAAACCAGCGAACCCGCCCTCTCTTCGGACTTCACCGCGCCCCAAGCTCAGCCTAACACTATGCATTCCATGCGTCCGTCCTTGTTAGACCCCATGGGCGCCATGAGTCACCATCTCGGCTACAATTCTTCTTCCCTGAGTTCCAATTACGTCTCCAGCAGCCGTCTGGACCTCCAAAATGGGGATGGCGAGCCGGTTGAACGCGAAAAATCCCTTCTCGGCTTCCTCAGCAAAGATAATGACAAAAGCGCCGCCTCCCCGGTGGCGTCGCTGCTCAACTTGGGCAATACTTGCTTCCTTAACACCATCCTCTACACTCTGCGGTTCACCCCGGGCTTCCCTCATCTCCTGCATCACCTGGCGGGTGATATTGCCGACAAGAAGATGGGCGCCAGTATGGCGACGTCGACGTTGGAGCGAAGGCTCGGAGCCGCGTTAGGGGGCGGATCCCCGGGCGTCAGAGCCAAGTCTTTGTCGTCGCTAGTACCACAGAAAGAGGGCACAGACGAAGGAGGCGTGGCTATTGATGCAAGCCAGCGGAAAATCATGATTTTGACCGAACGCTTGCACGAACTCTTTCATATGCTCCACCATGCGGAGCACAAAGGAGATTTGAGCGATCCGTTCCAAGCTGACGCCTTCCTCCAAGCGTTGAGGTTCGAATTGTTTTTAAACTAAAGAAATTCTGAAGTAGATTATGATTTGGGGGAGCTGTCTGGTCTGTTGGATGGATTCTGGGGCTGCTTCGGTATTTTTTAAAATATTGATTGGATTATTGTAGGTGATTTTCTCGATATTCGTGATCGCTTAGCGTAGTTTTGTAAAAAAAAATTTGAAGTTTCAGTTTTTCCGTTGGGAAAGAAATCGATTTGGGGAGATTTGTAATATGCTTGGGTTTTGGATTAAGTCTTGGGTATTGGCAATTTTTTGTAGTCGATTTTTTTCTGCTGCTTTCGAACTTCCACATGATTACGTTGTTATTCCGATTTGTTAACTTTTTCTGAGAAAATGTGAAGACTGTTCGGATTTTGTGGCATTTTTTGGCTTTTTAGATCTGTAGTTATTGTTGGATTTTTTAAATTTTTATTGTAGTGATTCTTTGGAATTTTAAGATTTTTGGTAAAAATTTGATTTTAAGAAGATTTTGGTAGATGTTTGCTCAATCTTCGATTTTTGAACATTTTTGTCATTTTACTATTACGTTTATTGTTTTTGTCGTAAACACAATTTTAATGATTAATGGCAATAATTTCTTTATTGATTGGTGTTTAGGGAAGTGAATCCGCTATTTCAAGGGAACCAGCAACAAGACGCCCACGAATTGTTGGTGTGTCTTTTAGATTATTTGCGAGAAGCGTGCCAAATTGTCGATAAATGTGAGCCACCCTCGAGCCCTCTAGTAACGACATCCGAAACAAGTTCGGGCCTCGAGACTTCGTCCGTCTCGTCGTCCTGCTCGTCCACTGGCGTGGTGGAAGGCGTTACAGAGTCCAAAAAGGGGAAAAATGCACCCGAAAAAAAGAAAAAGGGCCGGAAAATGTTTTCAAGTAACAAAAGCGGCGGCGAAGATATTTTACCTGCGCCGTTGGACAAGAAGAAGGCCGGAGGAAGGGAGGTACCGCCTAGTCCGACCAATGGAGTAGAAACAGTCCCGGTGAGTGGGGCTAATGGCAGAAGTACGAGTAGTACAGCGAGACCTTCTAGGGATTTCATCACGGAAAGTTTTGAGGGCGTGACCGTGTTGAGGACCACGTGCCTCGAATGCGAATTTGTCACTGAGAGGAAGGAAGCCTTTACGGACATTTGCGTTCCTATCACTACTGAGCAAAGCTTGGAAGGTACGAAGTTCTTTTAATAGGTATTTTGGACAATTTTTGGTTGGTGGGAAGAAATGGGAAAAACGTGGGCAATTAAAATCTGGGACAGTTGCATGCACGAAGCATCGGTAGGGTGTCCTAGGATTTATTGGACAGTTTTGGTAGGAGGCTTGAAATATGATTTATCAAGCGAAATGTTCAGTAGCTGTAGTGGAGTTAAGATTTGTTGCCCGGAATGGGGTTAGAGGCATAGATAGGATAATTATGTATCTTACAGCCGGGTTCTTCATGTATCTTATAGCCGGGTCGCACTGAAGTCCGTTAGTCTCTGCAGACTACGCGCTTTTCTTTTAAAACTCGTTTGGAAATGTAATTTTTCTTGTATGTTCGAGAATTTTTTTATTGAAAAAATAACGGTGGTCAATAAAATGTGGGACAGTTTTATATGCTTGGCAGTGAGAAACTGTCCCGGATTTTGTTTGTCAGTGCGGGATAGAAAACTTGAAACATTAACTGAATTGCGATTCCGATTATTTGCTTCGAGGGTAACAGGCTAAGGAGAAATGCGAACTTGTAATATTTTAAAAAAATTCTTTATTTTTGAGTTTGGAAGCGTTACAAAATTTGTGGACAGCAAAATCTGGGACAGTTGCCTATGCTGACAGTGTGAAAGTGTCATAGATTTATTGCACAGTGTGTCTACAGTACTGATATCTTTTTTGTTTGTGTAGGCGAGAATGGAAGTTCAGCGAGCGCCTTGTACGCGTCTGCCTTAATGGCTCAGGAATTTCTGCAAGGCACGAACAAGTATTGGTGTGAACAGTGCTTACGGTATAATGAAGCCCGGCGGTCGGTCCACTACGAAAAGTTGCCTAAACTTTTAGTCCTGCAGCTCAAACGGTTCTCCTTTTCTTATGGGTAAGCTTTGAGTGTTCACGCTTGAAAAATATTCGAAAATAGTTCCATATCGTAACAAGTCAATTGTGTCAAACATTGGTCTGTCATCATTTGACGACATGGACAACAATCAAAGCCGAACCGGCACCGTGTTACTTTCCAAGATGGCGGATGTGAAAACATGGTAGCTTTACGCTGAAGCTTTTAAATTTCCATTGTTCTATTTAAACTGATTGCTATATCAAATTACTGTTATAATGATAGTCATGGCAAAGTACACTTGTATGTTAAATTAATGCATTTAACTAATGTTTTGTTTCTTCTTGCGTTTTAAAGTTCCTCCAACATGTCCAAAGTGAACGATTACATGCCGACGCCGCTGACCTTGGACTGTTTCTGTGAACACTGCCAAGACCAAGACCGTCCCCAGCACCTCTACCGGTTGTACGCCGTCATTATGCATTTAGGAGCGACTATGGCCTCAGGGCATTATGTCGCTTACACGCGAGCCTATCCACCAGAGGCCTACACGGCCCATGCCACGTTGGACTACGTGGGTTGCCCGCGGGCCAAGAACGTGCTCAGTGTGCAAAAGCCCAGTCAGGAAAAGACCGGCGGATTGTTCAAGTTTTTCAAACCGCGTTCTTCGACTAATTCGCTGGCCACTACCACCGCCAACAATGAAAGTTATGCGCACAAAAACGCGGGCACTATTTGCCGTGCGCTCAACTGTTGCAGCGTGCGGCCCCGGAAGCTGAACGCTGCCATGTATGAGAGCTCGGCCGCGGGCGGTGGACCGAACCGCACCCAAACCGAAGCCGAAACTTTGAACGGCAGCGGCAACTACGGCGGCAGCGGCCGCGATAGTCCGGCCACCATTTGGTATTCCATGTCGGACGGTAACGAGCCGTGGTTGGAATGCGATGATGAAATGATTAAAGTCTTGAAAGCCCGCGAATTAGAGGAAATGTTGGGGCCACGCCCAAGCAAAAGTGCAGGCCATTTGACGCCATATTTGTTGTTCTATGTCCAAGTAGGAAAATGAGAAGACATTCGTAACAAATTCGAAGGAAACGAGACACTGGTGCAAAAGCAACAAACTTTTCGTTGTTGAAACGTGAGAATAAAAAACTCGCTACCCAATAAAGTGTTGGAATGGGGGAAGTTTCCGTTACGGACGTAGAGCCATCTAGTGGAGGGTTGGGTGGTGTTTTTTTTAAGTGGGGAGCCGGTGATGTACGTTCATTTTGTAATTTATTTTTAGGGGATTTTTTTGTATAATAACTCGTGTATTGGAAAGAGAATGATTTGTCAAAGTCCTTTTTGCATGTGATACTTATTTTTTTTTCATTTTTCCAAAAGTTATAAGAATGGATGTTTGTAAGTTTGGTTGCTATATACGTGTATGACGTAGAGACGCAAAAAAGAAACATGAGAGGAAAATCATTTGGGGTGCGGAAATGCAATTTGGGCTTTTTTTTTGTTAGAAGTGCGTTACGAGAGTTTGGGGTGTTAACACTGGAAGAAATGTAGTGGAGGGATGAAAAACGGGAAAGAAGGCGTGAAGGAGTACGTATTCGCAGCTGTAGGTTCGATGAGGGGCAGTGGCTCGCGTAAGTCTGCTCTCGCCGTGTAAAATGGCCTCCAGGTATTCTCACTCGACGCCTCGTGTTTCTGAAACAGAAAAGTAAAAGTCGAAGAAAACAGTAACGACAGAATAAAGACGTAAGATGTAGACTTGAAGTTTCAGTTAACATTCTCGGGTTTGCTGTGGATGGGGGAGCTAACCGCGTAAGACGAGACTGCCCATGCAAAATGTCGTAAAGGACGCCGCGCAAAAGGAACTAACTCCGACAGTTGGTTCAGATATTTTTTAAATATTTTCAATACATATGACAATACTCCAATAATACTTGAAACATAATTCTGATTTAGACATTTATTAACGTAAGACAAAACTATATATGTAAACCGCCAATTCGGTGAAAACATCGAAAAGATCAAATAAGCTTGTCAACAACGAGGGCCTTACCTAGGGTTTTATTCTGGGGGTGGTGGTTAAAAACTCCTAGTCCTCCCCCTGGGTACGGGGAATACCATGTGAAGGGGCGGGGCGAAGTGCAAAATGGTCTTGTTCAGTTTATTGCGTCACCGTTGCGAGCCAACGGGCCCAGACTTGGGCAAATTCAAAGAAAGCGAAAGCCCAATCGAATTTAGAATGATTTTCTCATACTCAATTCAAACCATTTTAATTTTCGAGTCAATAACATCATTTCTGTTTTTTCCCCAATTCAAATAAATTCAACTCAAAGTGAAGTGAGAGAAAAAACAAATGACGTGAAAACTGTATTGCGTCTACGAGAAAACAGTGAACAAAGCGGTACTTATTAAGTTTTAAAGACCCACACATGTTCCTTCAATACGGTTGTACAGGTCTGGTCTAAAAAGAAAATTTTGATTTTGTTATCTTCACTTATTTTTCCAAAGTAAAAAACAATTCAATCGTTTTCGTACGTCAATTCAATTTAATCAATTGGATTTGCCGATCTCTTACAGAGCCATCTACACGGCTTTCTTAAAGAAAAAGCAACTTCTAGTGATTCAAAAATGCTCGGAATTAAATCTTGGCTCAATCTTTCATTTTACTGATTAACGTGTCTTCATCAACACAAGTTAGCTTTACACGCTGGAAGTCTGTCGTTGTACTCCACAACATTCTTGCCTTTTTGACGATTCAATAAATATCTAAATTGAATTGCCTTTATCCAGATAGCCTCTCTGCAGATTTAAGAAATATCCCAAATATCCTAGTTCACACAAAGAAACGAGCATTACTAGGCGGAGTTCGCAGTGCACTTACACTCGATTTTTATGGCCAGCTCGCGTCTTTTCTTTCCTTGGGCGGCTTTTTTCCCTATTATTCCGTGTTTTTTCAGAACAAGATCTTCAGCAAACTACCTTACCGCTCTGCACATGACCGGTTTACACCTTTAACACGTCACAGAACTGTAATAATTTACTAATTAGCTCTTTACACTCCAATCTGTTAGCCTATCTGTTAGCCAATCTATCTTACATAACACAAATCGTGTTATTTGTTATTGTAGAAGATCTCACCTTCCCATAACCATATCGAGTGTCTTAATTCCTTGCTAAGGTTTTTTAACTATCACTAGAACTGTGCACGCGCCCAGAATACGCCACAATTTAAGTTACACAACAACGAATCTTGCAAGCCGAACGTCGAGAACTTTTAGGAGAACTTTATTTATATATAAATTTCATTGCAAGAGTAAACCAAATTCTTCCTAACTAGCCAAGGTTTAGTCACCAGCGAAACGAAAACATGCATTGCAAAAGTTTTCCAAGCGAAAGTGGTCTCGATTTGTTTGACAATACATGCCAGGGCCATTTTAGCGGGGGAAAACGTATGCGACGGGTTTTCCTCTTCCTAGGATTGATTCATGACAATGCACGATGAAGCACCTACGTCGGAACGGAGTATGCTCTCATTCCGAGGAAAACGCTCTTTCCAGGTCAGCAGTATAGACTCGGCGAGCCCCAATCTGTGGGCTGGTGCCCTCGGTTTGCAGAAAAACGGTTTTCCGCGAAGACGTTGGCGGTGCGTTTTCTCCCAAAATGCCTCCACCCTTTAAAGAGACCCGCATTCGTATTAGTCTCGTCATAAGTTCACCAACCCTCGACAAGTGAGCAAGCAAACTAATTGTATTCAAAGTTTCAGCCATTTCCATTACTTGTGGATACATTTAAATCAAGTTCTACTGTAATTCTTCCTAAACAACGCAAAAGTTCGGCTGTTACGGAATCTTGGGATAATTTACATTGCATCATGGCTCGGTGGCATCTACCGTAAGTTGTTTCCTTTAAATCATCGTGTTCCGCTTTTTTTGTTAGTATTTTACTAGTTAGCACTGTTGTGTAATAGTATACTACGCAGTTCATTGTTTTAATTGCGTTTTTAATGTATAGGTGTATTCTGGGAGTGGTTTGCCTGTCGTTCGTTTTAGCGGACGTCAATGTTCAACCGGTGGAACCTCCTTTAGCTGTTAATCCGTGAGTGTGGCTTTAGGATTTAAATATGCAATGCATCACAACAATGGATTGTAATATGTGTATTCTTGTTCCACAGAGATCAGGATAAAGGGTTACTTAGCAAAACTTCGGATTATATTAGCAATCTGGGACACAATCTGGCCGACGCGGTGGGATCGACGTACTCGTCAGCGAAAGTAAAACGTTTTTGGCGTCCATTGATAGAAATGATAGCTAAATGATTTGTGCTTTATATTGGGTAATGAAGGATCAGGCAGGACAAGCGGCGGACGCAGGCGCAAATTTGGCCGGTGCTGCACAGGTAATTTTACTTTTTATTAAATTATTTTTTATTGTACATTAAGTAATATTTCATTTTTTAGAAATACATTTTACAATTTGTTTTGATTTTTGCGATTTTATTTTAATTTTAAGTTGCTAGACAATATTTCAGGATTTTTTAAAAATGTATTTTATAGCAACAAGCGTCGGATAGCTACCACCAAACAGCGGACCAAGCAGCGTCGATTGTCGAGCGAGCTAAACGGGCCGCAGCTGATGCGTACCACAAGGTAGGATAGTTTATAAGCTGGAAAGAACTGCGTGTAGCAACAAAATGTGATGTTGCAGGTCATGGGCGGGACTAACGATGGGCTGACGCGGGAAGAACGATTACGCGAAGCTGAGCGTCTAGCCTCCGAAGCTGCCGCCAGGATTCACCAAGAACGACCAGGATTCTTCGAAAGGGCTAAAGACTCGGTTGTCCACGCATACGATACGGTAAATGTTCTTGAAACGTTGCTTATGAACCCTTGCTTTCACCTAACCGAGTTCCTCCGGTTTCTCGCGTTTTACTAGAAATTTATGGTGTCAAAAGCTACTTCCTGCGTCTAGATTGAATCTTCCTTTTACACGAATTTCTTTTTTTGTGTGTGTTGGATTATGCCTTGTGTATTATTTCATTGCTTTAGCGTGTTGCGTGATTTTCTCGATATTTTATGTTTACTTTGGCCTATATGCTATGTGTGTTTCAGGTTGTTGGAAAAGAAAGCGTTGCCCAGCCGGGTGTTCTTGAACAAGCTCAACAACAAGGCAGCCAATTGTACGAGCAAGGCAAAGAAAAAGTGGGACAGCTATATCAACAGGTAAAACACAAATTTTCTGCCTTAGAAGCGTCTTAAACACGGGGTTGGTTGGATATTGCCTTAGGCACAAGGGGCGGCGCAACAAGCACAACAGGGACCATCGGTGTTGCAACGCGCGAAGGATTCATTGCACGGCGCCTATGATTCTGTAAGTTTTCTCTAGTTTTTGGAAATCGCAGAAAATTTAATTACATTGTTTCCTTTTCAAGGTATTGGGCAGATCTGGCGAAGCGTACGAGGCCGCCCAACAGCAAGCTCAACAAGCACAACAACAAGCGCCTGGTGTGATCCAGAAAGCGAAAGACACCATCAGCGGAGCTTATGATGCCGTAACTTCAGATCTTTACATGAATTTTCAAATTTCAATTGGAAGTTGAATGTTACGGTCCTGTAGGTTGTGGGTCGAACGGGCGAAGCGTACGATACTGCACAACAACAAGCTCAACAGGCACAACAGCAAGCCCCAGGCGTCATCCAGAAAGCTAAAGATACTATAAGCGGCGCTTACGATGCGGTAAGTTTGAATTCTTCTAATAATAAAGATGTAAATTAATTTTGTTTCCTGGCTAGGTCGTTGGTAAAACCGGCCAAGCTTACGATACCGCCCAGCAGCAAGCCCAACAAGCACAACAACAAGCTCCTGGCGTGGTACAGAAAGCCAAGGACACGATCAGTGGCGCGTACGAGGCGGTAATTCAATTTGGTACTTCATAAAGGCGTGAAATTCACGAGTTTCTGTTTAGGTGGTCGGAAAAACTGGTGAAGCGGCCGATACTGCACAAGGCGCCTACCGGCAAGCGAGAGATACGGCGGCTCAAACTGCGGACCAGGCTCAGGATCAGGCGCAGTCCGTTCTTCAACGAGCCAAGGAAGCCATTGGTGGCGCTTACGACACTGTACGTGGGCATGGCGTTTTTATTCATTCTTTAAACACCCCTTCTTTAATTGCCATTCTCAATTTATTCTTAATTTCGTAAAAATTAATATTCTTTCAACGTAGACTTTATTTTTATTGGAAATAGGTCGTTTTCACAATCGTTAAAGTTTTTCTCCACTTCACATTTTTTTACTTTCTCGGTGTTTTTGAATTCTTAACTTGTCTTAAATTATTATTTAAATTCTTAAATTATTAACTTCCTGTAAGTTCGTGTTTTAGTGTCGACTGGATATTTTTAAATTCATTTAATTTTCGTTTATTGGGACTAAGAACGGTTTTGGTACCAGGTGAGAGGAAAGTCGGGCGACATTGCTGGATCAGCGTCTCAACAGGCGCAACAAGCTTATGGAACTGCGAAAGACACTGCTGGTCAAGCGCAAGATCAAGCTCAATCTGTGCTCCAGAAAGCGAAGGACACCATCGGTGGCGCTTATGATACCGTACGTAATTACTGATCGTTTGGTACTTAGACTGGGGTGGTGGTTGTTGAATGTAGTTGTAAAAGCAACTGCTAGATGATGCAGGTGGCGTTTGGAATGCTTTTTGTCTTTCATGTTTTCTTTAATTTCTTGCTGGATAATATAAATATAAAGGTTGTTAGACTTACTCGTATTCATTTCTCGGTTTGCCTAGTGTTAGAATTAGAGTAGATTGCCTTTTGTAGTTTGGGAACGCTTTGAACGCATTCCATGGCATGGAGTGCGTAAGATGTAGAGGTTGAAGTACCAGTACTGCGCACTTTGAGAGTAATTGTGGTGCTGTCCGATCTTGGAACGTTGGAGACATTGTAGTCCTTTGGAATGCCTTCTCTAGCTTCGGAATGCGTTTCTGAATAATAGCTCTCCGTAGTTGGCCTGTACGTATTGCTTACCGATGCATTCCATGGTTTGGAGTGCGTTTGTTTT
Organism: Triops cancriformis; assembly: GCA_020615345.1. Lineage (NCBI taxonomy): Eukaryota > Metazoa > Arthropoda > Branchiopoda > Notostraca > Triopsidae > Triops > Triops cancriformis. The sequence goes on from JAHZNP010001105.1 coordinate 11,492, forward strand.
CTTTCCTTTCGTACGGGCGCCGCAATTGCGTTCATGGTGAATTATCCCAGCTTCCTTTCTATTACGCGTATTGCTTCGCAAGGTATCGTTGTGCTTTAGAAGTGCGCTCTATCTGCTTAGTTCCATATTTGAATGCGTTGTTCACGCTATGGAATGGTTTTTTTAGCTTTGGAGTCGGTTTCTAGATTCGGAATGCGTCTCCAGCTTGAAATACGCTGTTCGACACCATATTACCGTTTCTTAAGTTTGGAATGCGTTCTATGTAATACGTTTCTCTAGCTTCGGAATATGTTACTCCAGCTTGAAGTCGGTTGCTTCATCTTGGAATGCGATTGACGTACATTCCGTCGCCCAGCTTCCAAAATCACTACATACTTGAGCATTCAAAACGTGCGACTAACAGTACTTTTTTTTGCCAACAGGTACTGGGCAAGTCGTCTGACGTAGCCGGCTCGGCATCACAACAAGCTCAACAAGCCTATCAGCAAGCTAAGGATACCGCTAGCGGCACCGTCGGTCAAGCCCAGGACACCGCTTCCTCTGTGCTCCAACAAGCCAAGGACAAAATCTCCGGCGCGTTCGAAACCGTCGTGGGCAAATCCCAGGACACGGCTGAGCAAGCCCGTCAAAAAGCCCAGGAAGCCCAGCAACAGAGCGGCTCGGTGCTCCAAAGCGCCAAAGACACTCTTTCGAGCGCCTACGAGAGCGTGGTAGGCACAGCTCAAGACACGGCCCAGCAAGCTCAAGCCCAAGCACCGCAAGTTCCCGCAGGTGTGGTGGAGAACGTGAAGCAGACACTGGGAGGCGCTTACGATACTGTAATGCAACAAAAAAACCTGGCGATTTATGCTTTATTTTTGTTACTCTGGGCTAAGATTGCGGGCAAGGGCAACGAAGGCATTGAAGCTACGCAACAGAACATTAAACAAAGTGGTGAACAATCCGCGACCGCCACCACGAGTGGTGGAGAACGTAGTGCTCGTGCCGTGGATAAAGGACAACAAGAAGGAGAATCTTTGTTGGGGAAAGCTAAGCAATCTCTGGAATCGGCCTATGACACGGTATTGCCCTTGTATTGCCTGGAGAACTTAGGACTAACGCTAAATTTGGTTTTGTGGTGTCATCTGGGGGAGTGGAAAAGAAACTTTTGTTTTGTAATGCTGGGATGTGGAAGTGCTTGTCTTTTACAGTATTTAAAGGGTTATATTGTAAACAGAGTTTGTTTTGTTAATAGGTGACTACCAGGACTGTAGAAGGTATTGACACCGCCAGGCAGAAGGCAGCAGAGGCGCTAGCATCGGGCCAGACCGCGGCAGAACAAGCATGGGAGAAGACAAAAGAAATGGCGGGAATGAGCGGCGCGCAAGAACAGCGAACCGGGACGGGTCCGGGTCAAGTTCGCGAAGTCACCAAGGAAACGACCGTGCAGAGGGAAAATGTACCAGAAAGTGGCAAGAAGTTTGGACAGTCGGTGGTGGATTATGTATCCGGTGGATTGCACAAAATGGGCGAAAGTTTTGGCATTGCCAAGGATAATGTACAGGTAATTTCGAAGTTTAAAGGAAGTAGAGGGCGTTGGAAAGCTCATGCCTTGTTTTCGTGGTTTGTAGGAGGGCGTGTCTGGTGCGTTTAAAGCAACTGGAGAGGGCGTGAACCAAGCCACGGATACGGCAGGTCAATTGGGGATGAAAGTTCAGGAAAGGGCTGGCGACGCTGCGCAGACGGTTGGTAAAGGGGTGGAGCGTACTGGCCAGAAAATGGAAGACGTGGGAACGGATTGGAAAATGCATCAACGAGCAGTGTAGATGGGGATTGTAGTAATATCCCGAGTCCATTATAAATCGGTGCGGAGTCCGAAATGAGAGGGGAAGATTTTGTTGAAAGATGTGTGTCGTTAACGGATTATTTTGTTTTGGATGAAAAGAACCTTGTAATAAACATTCTATTTGCGAAAGTAGTAATAGTGTCAATCATTCTGTAGTGTCGCGGATAACCTTGAGTTATTAATATTTTGCCAATTTTCGCTTCGAGTAGAGTTAATTCATCAGTATTGACTGCGTGTTTTGAAACACGAATTAGTGGGAAAGCAACCGACATATAGAGTAGTTACTGAATGTTAGTGAGGTACTGAGGAATTGTTATTTTGAAAAGTATATTAGAATGTTTTACAAACACAAAAACAAATTTGGTCAGTTTTGTTATGTTTTTTCTTACAGTTTCAGTTTGGAGTTATTGTTCTCTTAGGACACGGACTTGCTTTTGTAAGTTAAATAAGCAAAGCTACTTTTTTTATCATATCTGCAACTTCCATGAGGTTTTCTATGCTTCGTTGAAGAATTCAGTGAAGGTGACGCGCGACTTCGTTTAAAGGGGTATCCATAACAAAAGAACTTCTCCACATACCGAAAAGGCGAATTAGGTAGTTCTCTTCATGCTTTCCAGACTGTTGCGAGTGGGCTCGTTCGGACATGGGTCACTTCCGTTCGATCGAGTTATCCAGCGACACACAGTAATACTATTCTTAATAAAAATCCTGTAGGACTTATTATGTGGACGGTTCTTGTGAGAAGAAAATAGTTCCCTCACGTTTGGAAGTTATGCACATTTATGTGAAAATCACATGCGTAACTAAATATCCCCGACTTCACATCAGTCGTTGTTTTTATCCTATAGATATCCATTTTTGTACTCAAATTGACTCTTAAGCAAGCTGATAGAATAGGTTGCAAGTTGAGACAGTTAGAATTCTAAAAAGTAAAACTGTATTCCGAGTTTTTTTAATTTCTAAGTTCAAAATGGTGCCAGGGGCACGTTCGGACAGTGTCTAAGGGGCACCTTCGGACAGATAGTTAACGTGCCCGTTTCACAGAAATTAAACAATTGTGGATTGTACGTTTGCACGGTGGATATTTGAAGTCTAATGTCGTTGTCTGTACTCTTTTCGAGTAGCAGTAATGGCTAGCAATCCCCAAAAGAAAAAGAAACTTTGCCGTATCTGTGTTTCTTAATTATGTCATTTTGTGTAAATTGTGTCGTAATTCGCTGTAAGACTTGACACGGTTTTAGTACTAAGCGGTTAGAATAGTCGGGGTCCTCACCGAAACGCGACTTGCAGGTTTTATTTAGTAAAAGGAAAGATTATTCTTTGGTACATTCATGTTGATAATAGTTGTGTTCATTCGTTAGGATTAACAAGAAAGCCAAAGACGATAATGAGTCACCTCTATGCCTCAGTTCCTCTTAAAAACCATAAAAACTTAGAAAGAATGGCGTGGGACTGAACATAGAAAAAATTCCCCTTGACGGGTGTGGTGCGGATCAGCGTCCCCGAAAACGTTCGATTTCCGTTACATCACTGTACAATTTTTTTTTACATAACGCCTTTTATAAGGGGAAAGGTGTTGTTATTATCGTAAGGTAACCAAGACGACGCCTATGCTCCACATTCTTATTGATTCACGGTAACCTTATCTAGTTTAGAACCTTATCAAATCGTTCGTCGTCCAGCGACATTCCCCAGTTCCAAGCGGACTTGTACCGTAGCAGTGCCGTTACTCTGTCCCGTTCCCGATCCGCGAATCGTTAGCAGCTGAAAATCTCCGTTGGCTTGCATCATACGCTATCGTGGGCGTGCCAACCCGCAAACGCCCGTGTTTTTTTCGTTCTGACTTGAAATCCCCGCGCCTAGGCAAGAACGCTACGTAAAGTAAATAACTCCCTTCCAAGTCAAGACCGATGAGCAATAGGCGGAAACGTAGTTCTCTAATTATAGAGGAAGAACAACAGCACAATCAAATTAACCAAGGTAAGTCAATTACTCTACCTTTAACGGCTTGTGTAATTTCCATACTATTGACTTTGACGTTTCTAGTGCCAACTTCAAAAGAACTAAAATATGTCTATGCACAGCTTACATTTGACTCACAGGATGTGTCGTATGACGGTGAAATGTTTCCTGCTATAAGTCAAGGTCGTTCAACCGGTGAACAACGCTATTTGTAAAATATCCAGTGAAATGATCACAAGAAAGTGGTACATGGCATATAGTTACCTGCTCTTGTAATGTACCAGTTTATATTTGACATTCAACTGTTTAAAAAAACTGGTACATTGGATACGTAATTCACCCTTATAATGTACCTCTTTTTTTTCTTGACAAATGAGCACCATATAATGCATATTCTTATGTTAATAATTATTAAAAAAAACTATGAATCTTAGAGTATTGTTCGCAATCGAATCGATCAAGACACGAAATGGGTTCCGACGACATTGTGAGAATTCTACCCCATCAGTACATCCATGTATTGGATTTGTCTTCTAACGTGACGAGGGTCGAAGTTGGGCCCCAGACTTTCGTCCGCAAAGACCATGAAAGGTAACCCATTGTTAGGAACAATAGACATACCAGAATTGCTGACTCACCTCGCGTACTTCCTGTAAGCGGAACAAAAAATAACTTTCTGTAATAATGTACGCAAGGCTTTGAATTGAAAGGCCCCTGAATTTTTTTTTATGTTTAATAAGTGTTTACAAACACAGCAGATGTCAAAGAATCCTTTTGATTGGCTTTAAAGTAAAAAAAAATTGGGATAAATTCAAGAGTAATAATTCAGCAATAATTCAGAAAGAAAAATATACACAAAAGAATCCCTACAAAATTTTCACAAATACTTTCTAACATTAGGGTTGTGTTGGGACAAATGGGGATGATTATCGTCCCACCACAACATTACTGCGTGATCCGTAATCCAGTCATGCGTGGTAGCGATAATGAGTTGCTGCTTGATAAATTGGGCCAAGTTCGTTTATCACACGCGGATCTTGAAGTCCGGTTATCGCAAGAGCCCTTCCCCTTATACCCGGGTGAAGATGTGGAGAGAGAGGTGCGCCATATCATTATTTCTTCTGATAAGTTCCTCTTATTTTTTTTCTTGGAAAGTACAGATAATGAATTTCGTACAAAGATTGGATCTATTAGAAAGTTAGTGATGAAATACTAATTGCAATTTCAAGAACTAATGTAATGAATACAAATGTCGAAAAAAGCATCGACCTACTGAAATAAGTGAAAAATTGAAAATAGGTAACTGGAGTTTAGTGATACATATGAGTTGAAATTTGAATCAACAATAGAAGAAATAAAATGGCGGTGTATTGAATAATAGTGGAATAGTTACATTAGATTAAAAAATAAAAAATCTACAAATACAATGTAGAACTAAAATATTAGAGTTACATTTAAATGTAGAACTAAAAAAGGAAAAAGTAACGTGAAATCGTAAGTAGTGATGGAAGTCTAGAGGGCGAACGCCAATAACTATACAAGTAAACAAAATTAAGTTGAAAGTGACTTGTATTTGGACGGAAATATGCGGAAGAAAGAAAAACACGGAATTATTTAATAAATGCGAAAAAGAAATAGGGAATAATACATGTATAATTTTAAATTTACCTTTGCTTAGGTCACGTCCTTAACTGTTGTAGCTACCAATACCGCATTGCTGCTCAAAGCAACGAGGGATTTGCAAGATGGCAGCCAGTCGCGCATTGCGGGTGACCAGTGGCTTTTCGAAGGTCCAGGAACTTATATTCCGCGGAAGGAAGTCGAAGTCGTTTCCACGATTTCGGCCATTGTTATCAGACCCAACCAAGCGTTGAAGCTCCGCGCCCAAAGGGAAATGAAAGACCGAGAAGGCGTGACTAGGGTCACCGGTGAGGAGTGGCTGGTTCGTAAGCCCGGCTCGTACTTGCCCGGCGCGTACGAAGAAGTCGTCGCCATAGTTGACGCCCACGTACTTACCGAAAACGTACGTAGTTTCATTCAGTCGTGTTTCTAGAACAAAAATATATTTAGATTTTTTTTAAAAAAAACACACACAAAAATAATTAGATTATAGAGCCTATAAAAAGTAAAGCAAAATGATAGTACGTAAAAGATCACCTTCAATCGATTGTAGACGGCGATTTGGGTCCAAGCTACAAGGACGTTCATGGACGATCTGGGCAAACTTCGCAAAAATGGCGAAGAATGGCATATCAAACTTGAAGATATGGAAACGTATATTCCAGGTAACGGCGATTTAAAACAGTAAGAAATAAACTACAAAACAATAATAAGTAACTAGGAATAACGCGATAAGCAAAAAATTTAAATGATCAAAGATGACCATTGTAAAGAAAAATAGTAGAGTAAGGATACTTAAGAATTAGGAAACCGAAAAAAAGTTCAGGAAAATTAATGGGAAGACGTGAACATACAGGCATTAATAGCCATGATTTGCGTTAATGTCAAAATAGGAGGACACACAGTAATACAGTATATTGAAATAGGTGTGTATGAATCGGTGAAGGGCGTGGTCAATATCACTACCCTTACGGATAAGCAATATTGCGTCATTTGTGACCCTGTGGGTGGAGATGGCAAACCACAATTTGGCCAGCGAAAACTAGTTCGGGTAAGTTCGGCTCTAGCTCTGCCCTTTTTGTGATATACAGTGGGTTACCGCTGAACGAGCATTTGAAATAAGCGTCGCTTTTCTGGGTGGTGCAATCTTTGTCATTTGGTTCAAAATGTTTAAGCCCCGCCATCTTGGGCGATGCGACCGCTCTCATTGGTTGAAAATTTTGAAGCCCCGCCTGCTGGGGAGGTGTTTGTCTTCATAGTTTGACATGCAATTTTTCCTCCCGTACTCCACGTTTAGGGAGAGAAATCTTTCTTTCTCCTCCCGGGCGAGCGGTTAGAATCGGGTATTGAGTCGAATTACGTCTTGGGCGACAATGAAGGCTTGTTATTACGAGCAACGCAAACTTTCTTGGACGATTCTGCAAAGCCCCCGGTGGAACGCAAGGCCGGGGATCGTTGGCTGATTATCGGCAACTTGGAGTACGTACCGCCGGTTCAAGTGCAAGTCCTGGAACATCGCTCAGCGATTCCTTTGCATGACAACGAAGGCATTTACGTTCGCAACACGAAAACGGGCCACGTCCGCGCCGTCATTGGCAAAACGTACATGCTCAGCCAAGACGAAGAACTCTGGGAGAAACGCGTACCCGCTACCGTCAGGGAATTACTGTCCTCCGACCATGACGCGTTGGCAGATCGAGCGGTGATGCGGGGTTTTGCGACCGATTCTGCTCGAAAAAATAAAGAGCCTGGCTACACGCGCGTTATTACTTACCAAGTACCACATAATGCTGCCGTGCAGATTTATGACTACAAAGATAAGAGATCTAGGTAAGCTATTTTTCTTTGAATATTGAACTATCAATATTTCAATAATTAACATCTAATTAATTACTTCAGAAAATTTAGTTACTTGGTTGTTAATGGACTGAGTAATAAATGTAATCCATGGGAATGAGTAATAAATGTAATCCATCATCGCTTAGTGCAAGATTAACAGTTAAGTAATTAGTTACTGTTTAAGTAAGTAATGGGTCATTAAGTGATTAAGGGGAAAATTAGAAGAAAACTAGGAGAGAAGTTGGTAAGAAATATATATTCGATAGTTCGCTTAAAATAGTTGAATTTCATTGAATAATATTTAAGTATATAATATTTATTAAATCTATACTAGATGAATGTAATTGATCATTAATTGCATGAAGTTATTTAATCTTTAACTAAATCTTTCATGTACTTAAACTTGATAATACTGCATTAAGTTAACTGTTTTTTTTTTAGGGCTCGCAAATAATATTTTTCAAAAATTGGCTCCATCACAGATTGATTAGAAATTAAGTGATTAATGAATTTGTTTTATGCAAATTAGGGTTGTATTTGGACCCGATCTAGTCATGTTGGGACCTGATGAGCAATTTACGCAACTGTCGCTATCAGGGGGCCGTCCTAAGAAGCCGAATACCATCCGATCCTTAGCTTTGTTACTGGGTCCGGATTTCTTCACTGACGTCATCACAGTGGAAACTGCTGACCACGCCCGCTTGTCCTTGCAGCTAGCTTACAACTGGCATTTTGATACCGGTGATCGGAGTATCGAAACGGCCACACGTTTGTTCAATATTCCGGACTTTGTGGGTGACGCCACCAAAGCGCTCGCTTCAAGGATTCGTGGCGCTGTCGCCGCCGTTAATTTCGATCACTTTCACAAAGTAAATACGAATTTAAACTTAATTTCGACCCTTTTCTAAAATGCTTGTTTGTTTCTTCCTACAATTTCTTCTTTAATACTTCTTTTTACTTCAGCATTTTCTTTGGCATTTCCAAAAAGTTGGTATTGGTCTAAAGTATTGTTATTTCTGAAAACTTTTAGCTCATTCCTAACGTTTCCGCTCATGTATTTATATTTTCCCCCTAACAATAGGAATTTATTTCCGCTTTTTTATTTCAGAATTTTTTCGGTTATAAAATGTATTCTTCTCTTTCATTTCTTTACTTCTCAAATTCTGCTGTTATTCTTTAAAATGTCTGCCTTTGTCCCTAAAATTTATTTCTGATTTCTAACATCGTTTTCTTTGTTTCCAAATTTTTGTTTTATTTCTAGTTTTTTTCGTATATTTCAGAAATTTCTGCCTTGTTTTTATATTTCTGTGTTATTTCTAATATTTGTCATCTTCTCCAAGAACTATTTTACAATTTTTAACGTTATTTTCTTTATCTCTAAGACTTTTTCTAACATGAAATAAGGACTTTTTTATCTTCACGTTTCTTTATCTTTAAACTTCCATTATGATTAAAAAATTTCTGAATTTTGTATTTCTGCTTTTATTTCGGTGATATGGTGCTTTCGTTTCAAAACTTCTTCTTTTAATGCAAAAATTACAATCTTACTTTCAAAGTTGCTCATTCCTTTTTAAAATTTATTTTTTTGTTCTAGCATTTACGTTTTATTTCTAAACATTATATTGAATTTTGAAAACTTTCATTGCATTTTAAGAATTTCTGTTGAATTAATAGAAGTTCTATTGAAGTTGTAGAATTTCTATATTTTTTTATTGGTCTTTACCAGCGTAGGCCGAGGCCTATTGCTGGGTATTAAAGGGCAATGGACACCAAAAACGCATATAGAGATTTTGATGGATTATTACAGTAAACATTATTCTAAGAATAGAGAATTTTGTTTCGATTTTTTCTGACCAGCCGTTCTGGAGATATTTATTTCCAAAGTTTTGTCCTTTTCCCGCCATGAGAAGTGTGACGTCATTGGCGGGCAAATTTGAATTTCATGGACAATGGACACCAAAACCGCGTACACAGATTTTGATGGATTATTATAATACACATTATTCTACGAATAGAGAATGTTGTTTCGTTTTTTTTTCTGACCAGCCGTTCTGGAGATATTTATTTCCAAAGTTTTGGCCTTTTCCCGCGCATGAGAAGCGTGACGTCAATGGCGGGCAAATTTGAGTTTCGGATTTCTTATTTCCTGAATATCTTCGTTATTATTTCGCACCTGAGAAAATGACACATATATCTGGAAACTAGATTTTTCGCTCTTTGTTATAAGATAAAGTTGTTTTTTCGTGTCCATTGCCCTTTAAGCTAACAAATCAAATTACAACCAAATCTTGACTAGTTTCAGAATACAAGGGACAACGGGCAACCGTTATCTCTAATAGGGTGGGAGAGGGTCGTACACGAGTAGGGTGGAGTTATTCTGGTGTTAGTAAGTTTTGATGGAGTTCACTTACATAATTGTTCACAGACGCCAATATACTAGAATTTCTATTGAAGTTATATTATTTCTATCGAAGTTATAGAATTTCTATTGAAGTTATAGAATTTCTATTGAAGTTATACAATTTTAATTGTATTTCGAACATTTATTACAATTTCTATTGTATCTTCCGAATTCTTGAAATTTACCCTGCTTAATAAACACCTCATTTTACCTCATTTTGCACAGAGCTCCGCCCATGTTATTCGCACGGCCGTGTTCAGTTTGGACGAAAACCAAAAAGTCCGCGACAAGTTTGTTTTCTCGCAGAACAATCTGATCATCACTTCGGTGGACATCCAAAACGTGGAACCGGTGGATCAACGCACGCGTGATGCGCTGCAGAAATCCGTCCAACTCGCGATCGAAATTACGACCAACAGCCAAGAAGCTTCCGCCAAGCACGAAGCCGAACGTTTGGAACAGGAAGCCAAAGGTAGGTTAGAACGCCAGAAGCTGACCGACGCCGCTAGCGCCGAGAAAGCGCGGACGGAATTGTTGGAATTAAAAGCGGCCAGCGCGGGGGTGGAGTCATGCGGTTTGGCCGAAGCCGAAGCGCGCAGCCGCACGCACGCAGCACGCATTGTGGCCGAAGGCGCTGTCATGGAAGCCAGATTGAAATCCAAAGCCAAACGCATCGAAACGGTAGAATTTTTCGCTAGATAGCGTTGCCTGAATAAAAGTGTACATCTCTGTCGATAGATGGCAGAACTAGAGCGTTTGCAAAAAGCCCGCGAGGCCGAGTTGCTGTTCATGCGAGCGAAGAGTGAGATTGAAGTCACCCAAGCGAGAGAAATGGCAGCTTTAGAAGGCAATAGCTTTAAACAAATGGTGGAAGCGATAGGAAGCGATAATTTACGCATGATGGCCACCGCTGGACCCGAACAACAAGTAAGACTGACTTTGGGAATCGTAACTAAAACAAAATTTTGACCGTTTCGAACTTCGTGGCGAAATAGGTAAGATTACTGAAGGCGTTGGGATTAAAATCGACGATTATTACCGACGGAAGGACGCCACTGAATTTGTTGTCGACCGGTTTGGGATTGATTGGGGCTAATAGTGGGGCGGAAAGTCATCTGCAGGTGGCGCCAGTGTCTCATGCGTTTGGAAGTGAACAAGGCGATTAATACTGTTATTTTTTACGGGATTCTACAAAGCACTGACGTTTAAAAAAATATTACTCAAATTTCTTTGTGTATGTGTTGCGAATAGACAGAGCCGCCGGTCTAAAGGATTGTCTTGAATTTCGCTAGTATTAATTTATGTGTGCCTTATTGTTACTGCCTTTCTTTGTGCGCGTGAAAGTACGTACTGTCGCACAGTATTTATTCCACAATTATCCTCAATTACTTCAGTCACTGTCGTGGTTAGGCGAACTGCATTATTACACATTCAATTACGGAATAAAATAATTTTTTGGAAAAAAAATGATTGTACGTAAAAGTGATTAATCAGCACGATTCTACGAAGCACGAACGTCCTCCGAATGTATAGTCATCGATAGGCTGAAATGTAAGGCGGCATATATGAATCAATTTTTTTATGTATTATTATTAACAACGACAGATCGTAACGCAATGGGGAGTTTTTGCATATAATAGATGGCACTACAAGCAGTGGCGTAACCAGGATTTCATTTCGGAGGGGGGGGGGGTTAATATGCAATTTTTTTGGACACTTGGTCATTCTCCTATCTTCCCCATTATAAAATCAAAATTTCGGGGGGTGGGGGGGGGGGGGTTCAAACCCCCTCCCAACCCCCTCCCCTAAATACCCCCCATGACTACAAGTCAACTTTTTATAATTAATGTAAACCCCTATAGTGTTCATTTTGAAGTTAATCAATTATGGAAAGAAATGGCATTCAATACACGCGGCAATGAGCGTGGCTCACGCCGGATGATTTTTTAAAAAAATAAAAACAAGTCGACTTTACAGTGTTCAGTTTGAAAGAACCGAAGAAGAAAGAAAGAGATATGTCAATACTAGTGGCAATGAGCGCAGAGCCGGATGAAGTTGTTTTTTTAAAAAAAGGTAAACGTATTAACTCATCAAAAGATTTTTGGCCAGTTATCTCCCGTAGCCAACTAGCACACAGGTTTTGCAAGCGTCGAGATGTCTTATTAGGCTTTTTTGCAAAGTTGGGTTCCCATTTGCGCTGGTAGGGAGCGCTAGGGGGAAGCCCACCATTTTCCTTACCCTCGTTGATGTTTATTTCTGTGACGTAATGTAAGTACACTACCATTACATTTTAAGTGCCTTAATGCTAATGTATGTTATGTAGAATTTCGTATTACGGAAATACAAAAAGGACATTGACTTAATCTATTTCATCACCATTGCCATCAAACGACTGCTATCTGCTTACGCTATAATGCTGGTATCAAACAAAACACGAGGTGCGTGGAAGTACTGTATTTCGTGCGAGGATCCAATTTTTCACGTTACCCCATTTAGCCCGAAGCAGACAACTTTTGTATAAGGTTTCCTATTGAAAGTGAGTTTGCAGTTCTTTAAGTCACCGCTAGATGCCTGTAGTTTGACAAAAATATAGTAGGCTTACAAGTTATTGTAAACATGTTTAACTAGTTTCCCATTTATGCACTGTTCAAACACATCTATTGCCACGCCATTTGTTTGCCTACGAACATCACAGTCAATAAAGTATATACGTACCCATATGACAGGAAAGCCAACAATAAGACCAGAAAAATTACGCAAAATCGTCTACAAGTTCGATGGTGTTTTCAGATTCTTTATCCTCATTTTCAAGTTCTTTGAACAAAAGCGTGTATTTTTCGGTTATATTTCGCATGCGGGATTCAGTTTCCATTAAAAATGCTAGTTTCTCAGCCAGAACAAGCTCTTTGATCTGCTCAGCGTCCCTTTTGCAAGCTTCCAGCAACGCGTGACGCATTTGCGCTAGGGTGACACCTGTCGGCTCCAGCTGGAAGGTCATCATCAGATCCAGCTCTGCCATTTGGGGCATGATATACTGTCTCGACACTTTTGTGTATGTCTCTGTCATTGTGTGTACATACTGCAGCGTCTCATGTACTTTCAAGAGTGGGTTGTGGAAATCTTGGGTCCTTTTTAGAAATGTTTCGGGGAACTCGCGGGTGGCTTCCATCGTCTCAACAATCCTTTTCACATTCGGTTCAACGACCACATACACCAAGATTAGAATGGTCTCAACGTACAGTGACAGTCCAGTCCATTGTTCTTTCATGTGGCTAAAGACTGTTAAGCCCTCTTTTAAGTACTGACTAGCATTCAAATGAGTCATGGCGGTGAAATTAGCGCGCTGTAACTCCACGAGAGCCGCAATGTACTCATTATTGGCGGCAGCTGCCTGTTCGCGACTTTGATTCAGCGAATTGTACGCGGTGCTCAGATCATCCTGGGCCTTCGCGATCACTAACTTCAAGTTGGCAATGAAGTTATCGGACACTCGACCGGAAGTGGGCATTTCGTTTTCCCAATCTTTGGTGCTCTTACCGTCGCGTTCACTTTTCAGCGATTCAGTAGTCTTGTTGTACAGTGTCTCCGCTTGCTTGTACAATTTTCGAATTTTATCCGTAAGAGCTTGCGTTTGGTTGAAGTGATCCGCTTTGAGGTGTTGCACTACGTTTTCCACGATGCTCATCGCTGTCTGGGCAAGTTGCGCCATCTGAGGGCAACCTGTGTCATTACGACCCGCATCCTGCAAACGGCTAAGGTACTCCTGGGGATTGAACGGTTTCTGGGGAAGGAAGATCGTGTAATTGTTTTCTGCGAGCTTCAAGAGCTCCTTGGCGACGCTAGTGAGGTTATGAATGCTGGAAAAGTTCTCCACACATGGGTCCGTTAGGTTAAGAACTTTGGACGAATTCAGATGATCGTCGAACAGGGTAACGTCAATACCACCTACCCCGAAACTTTTACCCGTGAGGATGCGTTTTGGCGAGAATATGTCCACTAGGCCTTGAACCAAGTTCATGGAAAAGATTTCCCAACCAGATGGCAGCTTTTCCAGCGTTTCGTACAGTGTGTTGCTCGCTACGTCAATAGTCTTTTCAGAGCGTTCTGTCTTTTGCGCGAAAATCTCCAAGATGTTTTTTATGTGTTCGATCTTTCCGGTCAGAATTTCTTGTTCCCGGGTGGCGTTGCTCCATTGCTCTTCGTGCCTACCTTTGGCTCCGGTGACGCCCATCATTATTTCTAACGTGACGTTCATCACGTGGCGGAAATTAGTAACGACCTCTTGCGAGAGATTGACACTGCGTTGCGTCGAGTCGCGAATCCGCGCCAAGTTGAGTGGCAGAGCTTGGTTGATCAGCTTGGGCCTCTTGGAGGTCAAAATAGCGAGGATTCTTTGTAGGAAATATGGCAGAGTTTTCATGTAAAGCCGAATACGGTCCATGTTGGTGTGAGCTTGCAGGAAGGCAGAGTAACCAGTATTACTGAGCTGGAATAAAGAAGCGCGGAAACTGCCCGGGTATTTCAGATACTTGAAGTTGGCTCCGGTGGACTGGAGAGATATGTCGGGTGTACGAGTCGCTACTAGCATAATGTCGGCCAGGACGCCGATACCCAAAGGTATGGGACTCAACATGGCGTCCCAATGCAGGCTGCGACCCATAGTATTCACAAAATGTTTGTTCTGGTCCTCAAGGGCAAGGATATCTTCAGACATTTGCGCGATTTTTTCTCGCACCGCCGACTCTACTGATACTGTGATATATGATATTGATTATAATTTTATTTGATTGGGTGGTTACATTAGATTTGTGAAACTAGGGTATGGCAAAAATAGGTCTCATCACGCGTTATGTCACTCTATTCTTTCGAATATTTTAATTGTTGACAGATTAGAGTAGAGGAGGGATGGGACAGTGTGGACACTTTTCTGTAGTTTATTTTTCACTTCACGTGGAGACAAAATTGTAGCCTAAAACTATACTCGTTAGATGGCCTGGTGTCCTGGCTATCAAATGAGGCAAATGAGGGCAAATGAGGTATTGTACGCTTGAAAAACACAAACAATAACACCAAACACCCATGAAAACTGGAGGCTCCTCCGACTGTCCAAAACAAGATACCGCGGATACAATTTGGACTTGAGTGTAGTGCGATTTGTCCGTGTGTTTTGCCATAAGAAAACTAATCGGTAGCCTTTTTTAAAAATACATAATAGACTTGAAATATCTAAACGAA